>JAOTQY010000003.1:4935905-4951699 GCA_026413445.1 Dolichallabes microphthalmus
GTTTTGACTGAACGATTGACCTTTGACAGGACTGCACTCTAACCCTGTATATAATTCGGCTAAAATTCTCGCCCACTACATGGGTTATTCCGTTTTGCTCATTTTCATAAAGTGTTCTAGCTGGGGCTTGCACAAACAGTCAGATTAAAATCTCAATCGATTTACAAGAAACAAATTTGTCCTAAGTAAATGTTTCTTACTGCATACTGTATAATAAATTCCTAATATCCGAACAAATGACAATACCGGTAACTATATGAAATTAATGAACGTGGTAAGTGAGTCATGTCTTTGTGTCAAAACACACCACTGCAAACAGAGTACATTGACAAGAGCGATTTTCACCCACAACTGGGTTATGATGTGCTACCTCCAACGGAACAGATACAAATTATTTAACCAGCCATCAACGTTGCAGTTTTCAGCTTACCTTTTAAGGACACGCTGCACTCTTGGCAACCTTATATGATCAGGTTTTCTGGTAATTGAGGGAGGATTTTTATGCTGCAGTAAAAATGCAGACATGCTTCAAATGGTCAATGTTTCCACACATTTTGGTTCTCATGCATGAGTCTTTTCTGATTTGAAAGCTAAGACTATTTTCTATCAAACAGACAGAAGAGTTACTGTTACTATTTTATTTATACCTACTTTATACATGTCTGAAAAGAACTTTTACCTATTCCTTCAGGTCAGCGGTTTAGACTTTTTAAACTATGACATTGCAAAGCTATAAAAAAAATTATATATTATTTTATACATGTATTTGAACAGATATACCCATGCATTTTGCTAAAGCTCCATATATTATCGTATTATTAATATATATTATACACCAGCGCTAGCTTATTCAGCCACACATTAATAGTTTGTAGCTTTTTGAATAATGTATTGTAAAATCCTGAGATTCTAAGCTTCCTAATGATTTATTGTGTTACCATACTGCTCAACAATTTGATGCTTAAAAATACATACTGTTATCACAACAATCAGTTTAGTTACATCATTATTATCCATACACGACTAATATTAAAATCAGTTTTAGGAAATCATTTTAAAAAAACTGGAACTGAGTTTTTAACAGAGAAACAGGGAGAGAGAGATAGAGCAAGAGTCAACAACTCCCAAACAGAGTCTCCAAGGGGAATGTCGGAGCGGCTAATGACGCCCCATGAGATTCTGCGTAGAAGTTGCTTCAGGTCAAGTCTCATTAAAAAAGACCTGATCTTCTGGGGATGTATTTTGTGGAGAGTGAAAGAACAGCACTTAAGTTATATGTACATGATCTTTATGTATGGTATGCAGTGCGATATTTATGTATAGCCAAGACAGAAAGTACTACTTCAAGCTATTCAAAAAAACAATACTGTAGATACAAAGTACTGTGTATCTGCTAAAAAGCTGTAGATTCTCAACTTAGGTGACTAGCTGACGTGCAGTTTCTCCCACAGTTCCTCAGTTCAAAACAAACGTGACCCAAATCCCAAAGAGCTTATTGAGCAGGGTCGTAGCTGGATCTGTATCAGTATTTTAATATCTGTTGTAAACTGATTCTTTGACATGGCAAGAACCTTTTACTGAAAACCTTATTACTTATTATTCGTGTGCTAATAATCGATTCTGAGATTCACTACAATCTCCACTGCAGGATACACGTGTGTCACAGACAGAGGACATGACATGCGAGGACACTGAAGAAAGACTTACTCTAAATAATAAGAAAAAGTTTTATCATTTGTATGTAGTAATAATATTAATAATAATAAGTCGACTCCTTTCACGGTTGATTTTTTCTTCTTGGCTTCCAACATCACCCGCAATTCTAGTTCAATTTCTTCTTGACCCTTAGACAGCAACGCAGCAGTGCTGTAGTCTTTCAGTCTATCCAGCTCTCGCTTATCTCCTTAAACAGATCAGCTCTAAAACTAACACTACAGTCAACACCATCATACTTGGCATCTCACGACTGCCAACTAGCCATGACGAATCTACTCTCATAACTCGTGCAACTGAGCTTCATAACATCGGATGGAAGCATTGCACGCTGTCCAGTATCTCTCTATAACAAGAGCATTGAACAACATATTACAGTCTAACTTTACGTATAACTTCAATTCACAGTCACACTGGTGAAAGAATGATGGTTTAGTCTCAAACAGGAAGAAAATAAGACATGATATCTATTAACTTTTCAGTATTTTACTGCTGTAGCTGTTTATCTGCTACTGTATGAAACCACAAGAGACTTCAAACATTTATAAAAGAGTGGAATTACATTGTGACAACATAGGAATATTTACAAAGAATCACCTCTTGTTAATAGGATCACGACTAGTTTTACTGTACTAGAATGTAGTTTGTATATTTCCTTTTTCTTATTTTTAAGCTATGTTGTTAGCTTCATTCAATGTGACACTAAAGTATTGGACAATATTGCACACATCTGTGTAGGATTATGTAAAGAGCGTCCCTGACAAATCTTTCCAAGTTGTTTTGCAGTATGACTTTTAATGTGCTATTTATGTATTTAAATATACATTACTTATACTTTTCTGTTGTTATTTTATTCTGTCTCCAGCAACATTTTTTTAAATGTATGAAGTTTGAAATGGGAAAAGTGTATGACAAACATATACTATTTTTTAGTTTTATGTTTTCATTTTGTTTTATTGTCTCCAGCAGCATCTTTTAAAATGTGTAAAGCTTGTGAAATGCATATGACAAACTTATCCAGAAAATCTATTGAGTTAGACTGATTAAATCAAAGGTAGGAGACCATACTTAAAACAAATTCTACAGGCCACTCCCACATTCCTACTGCTTATTATTCATTCACATTTCATCACACTCATTAATCTTTTGTCATTTCTGTTAAATAGATTAATAGATTAAATAGAATACAAGACAGATAGATAGATAGATAGATAGATAGATAGATAGATAGATAGATAGATATGTTTGCATTTGAGATGGTAAATTATTGCAGTTCCTCTATAATTCTGCAGGCCGTGCACTGTAAACTATTCACACGGACAGGTAGCAGGAAATTATTTGCTAAATTTGTTTAGAATTCTAACAAAAATTGCAATATTGAATCAGGATAATTTATAAAATCGTGACACTTACAGAATCACAATATAAATCTAGGTATCGCAATAATATTGTATCGGGTTGCACATCCAAAAACAAGAATTTCTAGATCAGAAATCAGTGTTATGAACAAGATTTCCCATCACGATAATAAACTTTCTTTTGCTAAAAGGGTATGGCCTAATCCATAGGGATTTTTTTTATCGTGTTTTGAAAATCAGGGTTATTTTTATGAGACAGAATGCTTATTGTACCTTTAAACTGGGAGGAACTGGTGGTTTACAGAAAATTTACCAAAGGGAATTTAGTTTCAGAGCAAGGGGGCAAGCAAGTGCTTACTGTAAGTACAAGAGATTTCCATCTTTTTCTCTGTGCAATCTGTGCATTTAAAACCCGTGAAACTCAAGCAGTACAGATCTGTGCCAGCAACTGGTTAATGACCAAATAAAAAAAATTATACAGATTATACATGCTTATACAGAAGTCCTGGTAATGTGTCAGGAGACTTTAAACATCAAACTGTCCAATTGGGATTCCAGACTTGTCAGTTAGAACCAAAGTTATCATTACTTTCATAATGTGTAAATTTTACCACTACTGAAATATGGCAATGATGTTGCAAAAATGTGGAATTCTCAAATTAATCATCCCCCCCCTTTTTTTTGTTTTGGTCATATAAACATCCGAAAACTACCAGAAAAACACGCAATCATGTGTATCTGTGCCATTTCTTCGCCTACGTGACCCATTAAAAAAAATTCTAGTCAAGTTTGTCTAGTTGGTTAAAATTAAATACAATTCAGTTCATCATATTGCCTATTGTGTGCTGAAAAAAGATTCTCTCACTGCACAATCCTGACACCTATACAGGTTTTGATGCTCATAAAAATAAATAAATAAAAACCCTGAAAAACAAAAAATGGCTAAAATGCTTTGAGTTTTAAGGGCTACATCTTGATATACAAATCACCTGGGTTATTTTTAAGAGACAGAATGCTTACTAATCCTTTAAATTGGGAGAAACTGGTGGTTTACAGAAAGATTGTTGTTGATCACCAAAGGGAATTTACTTTCAGTGCAAACAAAAAAAAGAGGGAAGTGCCTAACCACAGGAAAATGCAATCTGTATTTTTTATTCCTGTGCAATCTGTGCATTTAAATAAATTGAAAAATATGGAGATGGAATGAAGGAGGTATTCCCTTGTCTAATAGATGTTTGTTTACAAGACTGAGTATACTGAGAGTTAGTTTCTGGTTAGGACATAGAGGTATCGCTCATGAAAGTGAATAAACAAATAAACACATAAACAAACAAACAAATAAATAAATAAGAAGGCCTCGGACATGAACACGGAGTTTAATGTATGGTGTTCTCGGGATAAACGTTGGGCCGCAACTATTTGGAGAAATATTAGCTTGTTAGCTTTACAAGACATATTTCATTAAAATACAATATGTTTGATGTTTCTGGATATTTCAACCATTCGCTTTATAGGATAAAAGAGAAAAAGAAATTTGTGTTAAATCCGCATAATAAGTGCCACACAATCTAAACAGAAGCAAAAATTAACAGAACCGCTGAAACGGTTGGGGTCGCGACGCTTACCGGACAGCTCGTCTGGTTCCAGCCCGCTTTCGGTGTCGAGTCCGCAGATAACGAAGTAATCCGCGAACCGGCAGGAGTTCGAGCTGAAGCCGGTGCTCATTTTGAGGCTGGTCCGGTCGTGGTCGTGTGTCCGCCCTGCTGCAGAGGTGCATATTATAATCACACAGCCATAGCTCCTGCGTTATGTCGAGTACTAGCCATCGCGGACGCACTTTATATATTAACCGTTTAAAAAAATCAAAGCACGAGCCCGTACAGAACACCGAATTGCATTGTGGGCGCTCACCGCTCGTACAGCTGTTTTTTTTTTTTCTCGACCGCTCCTCGAGCTCGAGCTTGTACGCATGCGTTCTTGCGACGGACACATCATGGGATTACCCCCATACCACACGCTCGAGCGAGCGAGGGAGCGAGCACACACGCACCCACCCGTGCACGCCCTCACCGCAGTATCGTGTGCATGAATCCGCTTTATAGAAACCATTAAAAGAAAATGTGTGGTTTTCTTGTCTTTGAACAATGTCTAAATATGACATTCTGGACCTGAGGTTTATCCCAGGTGTGAAACAGGAATACAGCAACCCTGGGCGGCACTTTAGCAAAATTTAGCATAACCAGTCCATCTTACACTACAGTGCCTTGCAAAAGTAATCATACCCCTTGAACTTTTCCATATTTTGTCACGTTACAACTACAAACGTAAATGTTATTTATTGGGATTCTTTCCTATGATAGACCAACACAAAGCGGCACATTGTCAATGTTTTACAAAAAAATTAAGTGTGGTGTATTTGGCCCAAGGTTTGCGGGCAGCTACCCATCACACTTCCCCAAAAAGTCTGAAGCACATATCTGTATATGATGCTGTGGTATGAGGCATAGTGGCATAGTGGTCAGAACTATGGACTTCCACCTCCAGGGTCTAGGTTCGATTCCCACCTCGAGTCTGCAAGCATGGAGTTTGCATGTTCTCACCATGCTTCATGGGTTTCCTACAGATCCTCTGGTTTCCTCTTACAAAGATATAAAAATTAGGCTAATCGGCTTTAGTGTGTAAAGGATCGTGTGTGTGTGTGTGTGTGCCCTGCAGTGGATTGGCACCCCGTCCTGTGTTTACCCTGCCTTGTGGACTAAGTCTCTTGGAATAGTCTCTAGGCTCCACGCCACCCTGCATACATCATAAATGGGTATAGACATTGAGTAAGTGTTGTAGTATGCTGTAGGATTACACTTCACCACCACTGAAACTACAAGGCCCAAACCTGTTTCAGCATGACAATGCAAGCTCCATGAAGACCTGCTTCATCAAGTTTGGTGTAGAAAAACTTGGGTGGTCTTAACAAAAGTCTGTCCCACCAAACACCTTTGTATACCTTGAAGGTGGATGAATGAACACAAACCCTCACAGCTGTGCTCCAAAATCTACCAGAAGCCCTTCTTGGAAGACTGGAGACGGTTATAAGAGGAAAGGGGCACCAATTCTGGACTGGGATGTTCAACCATGGTCAACATACAGTATAGCGAGGTGTCCACAAACATTTGACAATACAGTGTATCATTTTGGGTTTGGAAGGTGGGAGGAAACTGGAGAATCCAAAGGAAACCCATATAGACATGGGAAGATCATAGGAAACGTCCAGATAGACAACAATCCATGTTCAGGATCGAACAAGGTACCCTGAAGCTGTGACCTGATGCCTGATATAAACAACTCTATGCTATATGAAAATGATCAGCAGTAAGGTATAAAAGCCAGGAAGATGTGGGAGAATGAGACCTACAGTTTGCGGTAATGTAACTTACTGAATTCCAACCACTGGTAAACGAAGAAGAAGAAGAAGAAGATATAATAATATAACAGTAGTTTGTATAACTTTGGGTTCAACATTTTGATATAGGATAGACTGCCCTCTTCTGTCTAACTAAAGCAACTGCTTACAGTAAGGCACAAACAGCAAAACAAGTCTTTGAGCAACAAAGTGTTTTTGCATACAAATTGGGATTTCAAATATCTACCTGTACAGAACATCTAGTGTATACCAGAATATGTAAGTTAAATGTAATATGGATGTTTGCAATTGTGTGTAATTATATACTTATATATCTGAGCACTGAGGCTGAAGAAAGTGAAATCAGGTAATGGACTGATGAAAGACATTTGTCTGAAAGTTTTTGTATTACTCTTAATGTTCACTGAATCCAAAAGTACAGTACTGTTACTTCCTGAATTCATCTTCAGAAATCCCTCTTCTTATTCAGATATACACCTATCAGAAATAACATTAAAATCACTGTGACCAATGACGTTAATAACATTGATTAACTAATTACAATGGTATCTGTCAATGTATGCGATATAGTAGGCAGCAAGTGAGCAGTCAGTGAAAAGTTGATAGCAGGGCATAGCAGGCAAGTACTGTATAAGAATCTGAGCAACTTTGGCAAAGGCAAATTGTACTGACTAGGTGATTGGGTCAGATCAGTTCCAATACAACGGGTCTTGCTGGGTCCTGCTGTGGTTAGTGCCTACCAAATCTGATCCAAGGAAGGACAAACAGTGAACCAGTGATGGGGTCAAGGGAATTAAAGACTCAGTGAGACAGCACATGGGGAGAAAGGGAATTGCATCCCAGCTTGCTGTAGCCACAGATGGGTCAAAGTGCCCCTGCTGACCTGTGTCCATTATTGAAAACACTTGCAAAGGGCATGTGAGAATTAGAATTGAACCATGGACCAGTGGAAGAAATTGGCCTGGTTCTATATATAACATTTTCTTGTACATCACATGGATGGTTGCACCAAGATGCACTATATGAAGGCAAGCCACCAGATGCACTCTTGGCAATGTCAACTATAACATAAAGACAGAATAAGATGCACCAGTTATTTCCCTCAAATAATGCGCAGCTTAATCCTTTAATATTTTACTTATCCATCTTTTTAGTCTATTCTAATTCAATATCCATCCAATGCAGGTGTTAAAACGGAACTAAACAATTGGACACTTCTCATGAAGTGAAACCCCCTAAAGCTTCCTGTCCCTTCTTCCACAAGTGTAGTTGCTTTTTGATATTTTTTTTATCTTACATTTTATGTTTGTCCTATTTTATTAGAGATTAGGTTTCTTAGCAAATATAGAAAATCCATCATATACACAAGAAACACTCACAAAATGTCAGCGAAGGAAACCATCTTTTAATCATTTCATAATAAATATCTTCTTAATATCTTATGTATAATGATATTCATATCAGTATATAGCAATTTAAAAGGAGAATTATCAATTAGTAGCATATACATATGAAGAACATGCCGAAAGAGGTCAATGTAATACTGTGTGTGTGTGTGGGGGGGGGGCAACCAAAATCACGAGAGAAGAATGAATATAATCATGAACAAAACAAAAGAATAAGACATAAAAACAGAGTAGAAATGCACCTCAGTGAAGTGGACGTGTTTTTAAAATGATTTATAGAGGTCCACTAGGAAAACCTTTCTATGAATTGAAGTGCTGCCAGGACCAGGACTGCGAACTAAAGGGATTAACCGATGCTTTGGGTGGAGGTGAAGGAAACAGTGAGGGATTCAGCATCTAACAAATTTTCTGTTACATTCAGAGCAAACAAGACTGCTTGTTGTGTAGAGATCTGAAATCTCAGTCTTTATACCGCACCTAAATCAGCTGAAACTCGTTTTTACTCCTGTTTTTCCTCTTATATCAAAGATGAAGAAATTAAAAGGGTCAGTGCAGTCTAGTTCCAGTAATCTTCTATTTAAGACTGAATAAAAAAAAATAAAAAATAAAAAAATAAAAAAAAAACACATATGAGGCATTATAAACACAATTGGTTCCCAGAGATTGTGTCTTCCTATACATTTGTGGAGGAAAACATCTACCAAAAGATTCTCCTGCATAAGGTCTAAATGTCCAGACTGTGGGGGAAACATGAAAGTTCTCCAGGCGTAGCTAGCACCCTGTTTGTGCTGCCAAAGCAACACAGGTTAAAAAATACCTCAAAAGGTATTAGTCTAAAGTTAGAAGCAAAAATATGCTTAATAGGGGAACATGAATTCTGACACAAAGTTATTAAAAACAGATGAAACAATAAATAAAATAATAATAATAATAAGAAGAAGAAGAAGAAGTGTATGATAACGAGCCGGTCCAAGTTCAAAAGTTCTGAGCCCGTTTTGCATGATGACAAAAACAGAAGAAAGAAAAAAGAAAAAAATAACAAGACAGGTGTACGTGTGAGGACAGAGATAAGCAGAAATGAAATGGAAGACATGTATTAAGGACAAAAAAAAAAAAAAAAGTGTGGTTGTTTTATTCCATCTTTTCCTGCAGCTTTTTCTGGAAGCACACCGGGAGAATAGAGACTACAGCTAGAACAGCCAGAACGGCCAAGGAGTACCAGGATACGGCCTCGCCTGCTGTGGTCAGCTTGTACAGCGTCGTTCCGGCGTTTATCGCTACGAAAGATGGAGGAGCGACTCCTGAAAGAGAAATGTGAGAGCACACTGAGAACCTGAACCGGTTTAACATGCTATTCTTATCTACAGCAGGATGCTTTTGCATTTTAGCTTGTTTTTTTTTTTCCTTGGTCATGGCTGGAGTGCATTGTATGAGCCATAATTTTCAAATCTGCTACATAGATTCAATTTAATATCACAAATATGAATCAACTCCAGTGATGAGGTAGTTGTTCGGCTTTAGAAGATCAAGAGTATTTAAGCTTCTCTAAATAGTCAAAAACAAAAAAAAACATTAGTTTGTTGATTAAATAATTTCAATTCAACATGCAAAACATGAATTATACATTTACAGAATATGTCAAGCAGAGTACGGTGATGAGACTCTTAGTCGCAGCAAAAAGATTGTTGGTGTAAATGTTATAAAAAAGGCTGTAAGTCTACAGTATGAATGATGATTCCATCCGAGGTGGCTTAGAGCCCACTGCGGTCATTCCTGTGAACATTCAGGATATCAGCCTACTCTTCTCAGTAGAATTTATAGTGTTACTATAAAAAAATTGTCAAAACCCTGACTTTTAATCATGGTGCCAACATTCTGAGATTATGACAAACTTGAGATTATGCTGAAGACTTCTGAGGTAGTCCTCCTTCTTCATGATTTCATACACTTCAGCAAAACAGCCCCAAGATCAGATGCTACCACCACCATGCTTAAGCAGTCTTGAGGGTAAAAGCTTTACCTTTACAAAACGTACGAAATGGCTACAAGAGACTCCAATGTTGGTCAATCCAAGGAGTGCTGACAATCAAACACTTACGTTGGCAAGAAGAAGCTACAGACTGTCATAATCAATGTTCATAGGCATTGGATTTAACAAATTTAAAGACACTGCGGGACATTCAGCCCTACTGAATTAATAATCTAAGTGGGTGTACAGTACGTATATTTCTGACTCAGTAGGTTGAATTGTGACCCTGTTAGAAAGCTTATAAATAAATTACACCTTGTGCTCCAAAATGTCGTCTTATATTAAATATATTAAGTATGCACGTTGTACAATAATTCATCACCAGAAAAGCATCAGTTCAGAGAGAACACTGAAAGACCAATACTGCCAAAAAAGGCTGAATATCAGCAGAGAAAATCAAATATATGAGAATGTTTTGTTTTTTTTAACATAAAAAAAGTGCTATTTTCTCATCTTACCAAGGAACGTTCCAAAAAAGAAGACTCCCAAAGGCACGTTAATGACCGGGGAAGTGATGTTAATAAACCAATTTGGGAGAAATGGTGTAATTCTCAGGAAGATGATATAATTGATGAGGTGTTCTCTGTGCTTATCGACCTGTAGATAAATGAATATCACTTGAAGCAACGTAATAAAATAACTTTTTTTTGCATTCATCATATCTATTTTCACACAGTATATGACACTGAGATCTTACCTGTTGTGACCATTTCTCCGCTTTGTCTGTGAGGTACTTGTACACCACGGGTCTGCCCACTAAATAAGACAACATGTAGCAGAAAGATGCTCCCAGACCCGAGCACTGAGAAGCAGAATATTCAAACTGAGTGTGGTGCAGAATAATAAATACAGCAGCAACAGCACAAATTGATCACCGTGTATAATCATTTGCTTTGTGATCATGTGTATTATTATTATTACTTCACACTTACCAGGCAAACCAGGAACAGGGCCAGGGGGAAGGGATACAGATAACCAGAGAGGATACTGAGGAAAATCGAACCTGGAATAGCAAATGTCTGGAGGCTGAAGGAGGACCATTAAGGAAGGACAACAGATTTAGTTTTCCTTAAACTCTAAACTATGAATTTGTTATTAGCCTTTCGGGTCTCATGTTATTCCCACATCAATAGATACCGATATCAGATCTTTCTATAGCAAAATTAAGACGTTCTCACAGTAATACTGTGAACAATTTTAGATTTCATACCCAAGTCGAATATTTACAGTGTATGGAGTGCAAAACTTTGCACACACTTAGGATGAAATAGGAGATGCATCATGTCACATTTTACAGATGCCCCAAAAGCTTTAGTATCAGATGCCAGATAGTGGTTAGCACGGTGTCCTCGTACATCCAGGGTCAAATGATTGTGCAAACTCTACGCACACTTCTCCCCATGACTGGTGGTTTTCCTATAGTTTCCTTCCACAGTACGAAGACATGCAGGGTAGGCTACCTGGCGTTTCTCTACAACCCTGAGACAAATGAAGACTTAAACTCTCAACCTTCTGGGCACCGGCGCTATAAAAAGCTTAAGGGTGAAGCTTCAACCACCTGCTAAACAATATTAGTAAATATGAAACTTGTCTGATTTGGTTTCAAGGATACAAGACATAAGTAGCAAAATATGCTAAAAGCACTTGGGTATAATAGGTGTCCTTGTATTTGGAAAGCACTGTCCCCAGGGCCTTAGCATCATCCATGTCTTTGGGGATTTTTATCTTGTCCCTCTCATCTCTGAAAAAGAAACATGGAGTTGGAAATGTTGACTTAGACCTTCACTACCTTCTCTATTATATTACGGTCATATAGTTCATAAGACAAACATAAGAAAAAGTCTGCTTGTTAATTTACTCAAGAACATGAAAACTCAAATGAAGGCTTTCTCCATTACTGGAAATGCTAATTGTTTAACATGCTAATTGTTGAACAATCGCCAAGTTAAAAAATCTATTGTTTTTTTCTTCGTCAGAAAATCAGAAGCACTTACTCGCTCAGCTCAGGGAAATTTCTGTAAACCAGGTACATGATCGAAGCAGCGCAGGCGAAGATGGAAATCAGGATGAGGAGGGAAATTCGTGCGGATCCTCCTCTGGGATACTGTGCTGCTGTAAGAGGAACATAAGGACACAGTAGTTATTTATTTTTATTTTTTTGTAAATTGAATCTGTAAATTCAAGATGAGTATTACCATCCTGAATATTATTAGTACACAATACACACACACACTAAAATGTTTAATTCATCTTGTATCACAGCAATTTATATCACAGACAATTTTAATGGTGAGAGTTTTAAAAGTTAATTTAATTCTAATTGTATAGCACTTTTAACCAATTGTCATTGTCGCAAAGCAGCTTTAAACAATCAAAATAATTATGGGAAGTCTGTATGACATGTGCTCTGTTCTGAAACGTTTCTGTGTTAAAAGACCTGAGAGACAACTCACTGGCTCAACAAGAGCGGACACTGGAGACTCCTTCCCTTAATGTTTAATAAACAAATCTTTAGTCCATTTGTGCAGCAAAAGTTGCTGTATATGAGCTGTTACTATAAAAATAATGATGCATCTATATCTCCATTAGAGATGAGGGGTGTGGAGGCGATTCATTTACCCATCACGATTCTTTTGTGTTTTGCGATTCATGTACTGCCACATTGATTCCAAAATGGATTTTTTAAATTATGTTTATTTATACATGTTTGCATTTGAGGTGGTAAAATGTTGCAGTTCCTGTTATACTGCGCTCTAAATAATTTTGAGAATTATTTGGTAAGTTTGTTTAGAACTGCAATATGCACACACACAGGATATGTGTATATGATGTTTGTCTTTCAGTTGATCCCGTCGAGGGGTCACCACAGCAGACACACAACTTGGCACATGTAGGATTATAGAGGAACTGCAACATTTTACTGCCTCAAATACAAACATATCAAGTCAAATGTCACGATAATCAAATAATAATCACAAAATAATCACAATGTGTAACCGAATCTTTGACTTGAGTCAGTTAACCCCATTAATTCGAGTCCTTTATTAGGATCATTAAAACAACTCTATCAACTATAACCACTGTAACAGCACTTTATTACAGCAGGTCATGATTTAAAGGGCGAAATGTTGCTCAACTTTGCGTCAGGTGTTTCAAAATCCCCAGTGACAGCCAGAACAGGGATTTCCATCTCAAACAGCTTACACACACTTCAATTTACACATATCACATTACTGTGTCCTTCAATTCACAACATAGAGAAAACCCACATTCTCAGTTACATTTCTTAACGACCATTTCTCAAACTCATTAACCAGACCATTAGGAAAACTACTTCAAGTTAAATATTTACAGTAAGCTACACACATTTTAACATTAATAATGTTTAAACATTTTTTTCCTATCCGTTACCAGACAAGCCCCGCCCCCAGCACGAGGATTGGATGAAGCGTCAAACGCGTGAAGCCCGTAGTCGCCATTGCTTGTCTGTGAATGCCTGAATCACCTGTCAATCACACGTCAAAGGGCGGGACTTGGCGCAATACGGGTAACCCAAACCAGCCCGTTACCTTTAAGAGGCTGTGTTTCTTTTGTCGTCGATTCCCCCTGTATCAGAGCAGTGGCATCTGCTTCGCGAGTCCTCTTCTTAGCCATATTGGTTGTTTTAGTTAAGCAGTGTGTAGCGTCGTGGTGATGAAAGTGCCAGCAGCCGGTTACTTCCTGACAGTGTCAGGATATTTCTTAATGAGCAATATGGCGAAATGTTGCGCGTGACCTTTCACCCTCGTCTTGTTCGATGGTGATAATGAGGGGGAATGAAGATGACGAGCGCCCTCTGGTGTAACTTCAGGATTACTCTAATAAATAATAATTATAGACACTATTTCCTCTAGTATGAACAAAAAGGCTATACAAACTGTTAGGCTAATTAACCTATATAATGTATACTTATGATTAAATTTTGTTCGGATACTTCTTTATTTTCAATTATTTACTTCTAATTAATAAATTCATCAGCATCATTATCCCCTTGTAAATTGTATAATTAGCTTATTTATTCATTAATTTTGCATGAATGGATGTATTTTATGTTTGTTTTTTTATATATATAGATGTCTTTTATGCCTCACCACCCCCCTGGAATTTTTTTGTTGTATTAATGTAAAGTTGTTGTAATTTTTATTAGAAAAAATAAAGAAAGAAAGAATAATAATAATAATAGTTGCAAAGCAATGATGATCTGGCCCAAGCACCTGCGCCATCACGAATCAGATGCACCAGAAATGGGACATGCATTTAAATGGGAAAAACAGTACCAATATTATTATGACATACAGTAACTACATAATTATATATAATTATACTAACTAATGAAGTTTTTAGCCACTTTTTGCAATAAATTTAAGACATTACCATAGCCGGACTGTTTGAGATATCAAAAATCCCTTTGTAATTTTTTATCATCGGTGTCTTGAAATCATATTGGCCTGGCTTGAAGGGAATTGTATAAATCCCCTTGTCCAATATGTGTGCAAGCCTTTCCATGTATGCTGTATGTACAAGTGCCATATGAGCTATGCAGGTGTATAGCTATCTCGGGTGTATCTCGGGTGTATCAGGCATCCCTCACCATGTAACAGTCATCATCACATCATCACCTTCTATGGCAGCCTCTGAGGTAATAATATATCTGCTGAATCAATGGAGCAGCGTGAGGAGCAGCAACGAGTTAATGCACATATGCGCAAAATGGTTGTAGTTAGGAGTTTGTAATTGACAAACATGAGCAGTTACTGTATAAACATTTATAAATATAATATGAACAGTAACTGTATCTACATAAATTTTTTGTATGATTTTTAAACCAATCTCGACTGAATATAAAGACAACAGAACACATACAATTGTGCTCAGAATTATTCATACCCCTTGGACGAATAAATACTTTACATTTTTTTCCATTTATAAAAACTACTTTGACAAAACTTTTGTTGTATTCAATATACAGTATATTAGTTGCTATGCACAACCCCACATATCTGTTAGCTAAACCTAATTTGTATACCAATAGATATAGCCAGATATCTCGAACCCCAAGCCCGGATAAAATGGGAGGGTTGCGCCAGGAAGGGCATCCGGCGTAAAAACTGTGCCAAGTTGTAGTGCGGACTGGATATTCCGCTGTGGCGACCCCTTGTCGGGAGCAGCCGAAAGACCAACAACAACATTCTCCTTTGAACCTGTTCAAAATTAATCATACCCTATTCCCAATCTTAGAAAAAAATTAATTCTTTTGTGAAAGTATACTCCACTGACTATAATCAATTTAATACATTTTATTGTAAAAGGCCTAATACTGTAATGATAAATGGTAACACCTGCTCTTAAAAAGTATAAATAAGGGGCAAAACTGTCCTTATTCTAAGTCACTGTCACCATGGCCAAGAAGAAAGAACATCTTGTCAATGCCCATAGTGGAGGCAAAGGCTACAGGACAATTTCAAAATATCATCACAAAGCTCTAGAGTCCCTAGAAAGAAGCCAGTGGTACAGTTAAACTTGTTAAGATAAATACAGTCGTATCATGAAAAAAAAGGACTGTCAAGTTTTTTGTTTTTTTTTAACCTGACAGTGTCAACACACAAGCTCAACCTGCCAGAAGATAATGACTAGAAGTATACGACGTGAGTGGTCAAGCAATGGTTCAATTTCTGGACAGAGCTGAAGATCCGGGTTAGGGCTAGGAAGCCAACTGGAGGCTTTTACAAAGAAACTGTAACGGTACGGCAAGTCACACCCTCTGCTCAAGCCAAGCCATGATCTCCAGTGACTTCTTTCCACATTCCATCCCGTTGCTTCCGTTTTGCCGCCTC
>JAOTQY010000003.1:4968910-4979977 GCA_026413445.1 Dolichallabes microphthalmus
CGGATGCCCTTCCTGACGCAACCCTCCCATTTTATCCGGGCTTGGGACCGGCACTGTATCCAGTGGCTGGGGTGTGTTGGAAAACCATTGTAAAGCGCAGGAATCTCCTAACAGTAATTTTTAAATAATCACCTTCCAGGAAACTTCATATAACATTCATACATTTTTCTTTAAAAGTGGCTCAGTGGTTAGGGCATTGGACTACAGTTAAGAAGGTCCCAGGTCTAAACCCCACAAGCACCAAGTTAACCCTCAACTGCTCAGATATTTACTGAGATGAAAATGCAAGTCCCTCTGGATAAGGGTGTCTGCTGAATACCATTAATGGAATGTGGGAAGTATCATCCACATACACTACAGTACAGCCATGACAGTAACACCACTGTCAGTTAAGTTAAATAACATTGGTTATTAATTATATGCCAGTAAACTGGTGACCGGCTCATGGTATCCAATGCTCATTCATGCCTGTGGAGCACTAAGGCCAGCCCATCTTGATATATCCCACAGAAAAGCAGCACAAATTGTAGGAAAAAAGTTAATGGTTTCCATGATAGAATGGTATTAGAACATCATAGACTTGTGTTGTTGATCCGGCCTTCAAATTCCCCGGATGTCAATCTGTACAAGAGTTCATAGAATGCACCAGACAAACAAATTTGACCTCTGAAGGCCTCATCTCGTAACCCTCAGCACCTAACGTATCCGTTGATAACACTACACAGCCCCAGTGGCGCAAGAGGAACTTGCACAATATTGGCCTTAATGTTTTGTGTTTTAATGTTATGGCTGATCGGTGTGTTCGAATGAGATATTACAGTCAATTTTGCATCCTCAATGTCTTTCTATCACATAGGCCTGGTTTTGTGGCGATTGAATAAATTCCCTAGGAGTATATCAAATTGCTTCTGGGTTCGTTTTGGCGAATGACATAAAATAACTGACTTCCTGTTGAGTTGCGCAAATGACATGCAATGTGGAAGTTGTTCAGCTCAATGAGCTTAAAATTTGTACCGGGTTTCGCGTGCAACTGTGTATGAGTTATGCAGCAAAATCTCATGTGAGGGCCCCATGCCACGCCTGGAGCCCAGATTCTCAGGCATCCTAATGGCAGCAGATTTCAACCTGTCTGCCAATTTCCATGAGTTTTTGAGCATGTAAAGACCTCCAAAAAGCCCCAAAAGAAAACAGAGGAAAACAATAGGGCCCTTCACACACTATGATGACCTAAGGCTCATGTCATTGTGCTTGGGCACTTTTTAAAAAAAAAACAAAAAACTGACTCCACAGACCAAGGATTGTAGATCTTATGATTGTTCTTTAATAAGGACACCGGAAATAAATCAAGCAGTTCCTTGTAAAGAAAGGAAAGTGCTACGTTTAACAGCTTATACAATAAAGGCCTACACTCCTTTCACATCAAGCTTTTAAATATAATTACAGCATTGTGCACTGAGATATTAATAGTACTACAATTTCCAAAGACAAAAAGAGCATTACATAAAAGCTTATATTATCCACTTCATGTACTACATTAATCTTTTCATCTCAATCAGACTTATGATACGGTGAAAGGTGCTGCTTTTGGTTCCTCAAGCACCTGCTTCTTCTTAACCTTGATTCCCAAAAGGCTGCATATCTTCATCAGCATCAGGTCTACGATTTCCTCCTCTTCAGACGGCTAAAAATGAGAGGCAAAGTTTTTAAAAGGGTGTAAATTGTTCTTAGTATGGTTGTGGGGAGAAAAAACAGGTTCATGCATGTACCTTATGATGTAACTGTTCTTCCGAAAATGCCACCAGGATAACGGATATGAAGAGGTTTAGAACAACGAACGTCATGAAGATTATGCAAGACCCAATCACGAATGCACCAAGAACAGGATTGTAATGCAAAACCTTTGATTTTTTTTTTTTGGAAAGAAAAAAGAAATTACACTCATTGAAGTTCATCATCATTGTTATTGAGGAACATGTCAAAGATGATATCACGTACCTCTTCATAGTTGAAGATCCCAAGTTGTAAGCTTACTATGGTCTTGGCAGCATGGAGAAGAGTGTGGTATGAATAAAGCTTCCAACCGTACATTAAATTACACTGGGGAAGGATGAACCAAATGAGAAATTTAATGGTTTTACATTTCATCACTTATTAAATCACTTATTAAATCTGATCTTAGCAAAATAAGATGAAGCAATAAAGCTCGTAACGTGAACATAGCCGAAGCTTGTTAGAGCTGATGAGCATACACTAATCAAATTCAATGTCAAATCTCTTACAGCAATGGAGTAAGCCAACAACATAATTGTCATGACGATGATGAAGCCAGAGATGTCGTTCCACGCCCGACGCAATGTTGCAGTGATCATTTGCAGTTTAGGGTTGAGGCGCAGCAGGTGCCACAGTTTAACTGTAGCCAACAAAACCAGGAAAGCTATAAGGTATCCAAGAACTCCATCTGCTGTGGCAGTTTCATAAAAGCTAGCATGTCTGGAACAGGATTTGGCAAAGGGTTACTGGAGATATATGGCAAGCAAATGTAAGCTGAAAATAACTGATTAAGGCATAATCGCTTATTTTCATATCTTAAATTCAAGGGATTAAATGTCTAAATGCACTAACTGGTCTTTGTGGTTCTGATAGTACTCGAAGTCCCGGTTGCCCAACAGCTTCCTCTTGATGAAAACACACAGTGCACTCCAGCTTAAAATAATAATGCCTAGCTCCAAAACATTCCATTTGCTCCTGAAGTATTCCCACTTGTGCTGTTTCATAAGCTTGCCCTGTTCAACAAAAAAAACAAAACAGGATGTCTTTCTTATTTTGTCCACATTTTCTGGTATGATCCTACTGTATCATAAATCAACCATTATCAAGCTTGACAGAGAGCACTGACCTGCTGAAACATGTAATAAAGAATGAAGAGAAAATAGATCGTCTCAGAGGCTATCATGAAAATATGGAAACCACCAGCTGACTGATAAAGGCGGACACTTTGCAGGTCACTGCGATACTGAAATGCTCCTATGAAACAAAAAACAACAAAAAAAAAATCACTCATAAACCTCTTGGCTCTGATATAATCCAACAAAACCAAAAATGTGCACGCACACACGAAAAGGATGAAACTCACCCACTCCTGTGGTCTCAAACATCAGCGTGACCATGCAGAAGAGGTTGACGTTTGCATTATACACTGTGAGCTCCACAAAGATAGCCCGAGTGTATTTGTCCACCCAGATGTTGTCGAAAAGGTGCTGAAGCAAACTGAAGGGAAACACTGGACATTAGGATGTATTTCAGAGTTCTGAATACAATTTAATAAACTGTAGTGGAGAAGTGGGTGTTTCAATCTCAAAGGGTGTTCAAGTCAAATCGGGACTTAGGATGAAATTTATTGTTAATGAAGGCGTAAAACCGATTGATATTTCCTGTGAGGACTCTTAGGTGCAGTAAAACACCTGAATGGTGCAAACGTTGTAAAGAAACCAGTATGTCCGTGAATGACGATCCCGACCGAGGTGGCTCAGAGCCCACTACAGTTGTTCCCATGGAACACCTGATCTTTAAAGATCAACTGATTACATGGCAACTTGCAGAAGAGATGCATTTGTCTGTGGGAACTGTACACACAATCATTCACCAACACAACGTGCACGTTAAAGGAACTCAGCTGGGAGTTATTGCCACATCAACTGTACAGTCCTGATTTCGCTCCAAGCCATTTCCACATGATCGGGACATTAAAGGAGTTCCTGGAAGGCCAGCATTTCAGCCGTGGAGCAGGCAGCCTGGTGTACTGAGAAACCGTTCAACCTTGATGTATTCCAAGCACTAGTGAAATACTGGGATAAGTGTATTAGTGTATCAGGGATTATATAGAGAAGTAAAGGTAGTTTAGTCTGGTATTCTTCATAGTCAAAAAATCTCGGTTTGACTTGAACGCACTTGTAGGTAGATTACATTGCTGAAATTTGAAAACTAAAAAACTTAGCAGAGAATTTATACCACAGTGCTGTCTGGCACTCAGTTCTGACCGGTCAAAAGGTGTTGAATTATCGGTAACTGCAAAGCCCAGGCATTCTAATACATTATCGTTTTTATAGTAACAGAGTGATGTCCAGATGCAAGAAAAGCTCCAGGACAGACTTGTAACAAGACAATATGTATTGTTTCCCTTCTAAAAGGCAAGAAAGAAAAAAAAGAGGTTGGTGAGGAAACATGTTTTGAGCTTCTATAATGTAAAAATACCAGTAATGAATTTGTATTGCAGATGTTCCAGAATGCTAATTATAATAATTTTGATGTATTGTTACCTAATGAATTTAAAATCTTTAAAAAGATGTACCGACGAATTCGCAGCATGCCCGTCCATGACTGATTTACCAGTTTGCTTCATATTTTAAAATGGAAGTTAATGTTTCGAGTAAATGTTAGACTGTTGTCTGCATACATGAGCTCAAAAAAAAACCCTTGACAGGCTAGTGTAGAAATTATAATAAAAATTTCAAATGTAAACTTTACATGACACTCCAAGCGTCTCCTCATTCCTGACATACCTGCTTGCATTTTCTTTGTTAGGCCCCAGATCCACAACAAAGCCCCCACCTCTGTAGAAAGCCACCCTACCCCAGATAGGGTGTGTCCTCAGTCTGGACTGGGTTTGGTACCGCCATGGCAAGAGGAGACTCTTTGACAGGTTTACATCATTTGATCTGTTCCAACCTGGACCATAAGAGCCCAGGTCTTCCACTTCCCAAGAGTATGGAGCATGGCAGTCCTGAATGGAGCGACTCATGAAGCTGGAGGTCCTGCAGGAGTTCTTGTGCACTCGAACCTGCCGGAGTCGAGCATTGCCTACAAGCTTAGAGTTTCCATCTGTGATGAAGCCTAACAATAATGAAAGAAATAAGACTTCATCAGCATATTTGGTCAAAGTGGGTATAAACTTTATATAGAGGTTAAAATACGTACCTGGTCGTTTTCCAAAAACGTTATTTAAGAGGGTGGTGTTTGTCCAGGTCAATACATCTTTGCAGTTCATGCTGTCCGTGATGCCGTTCCTGAAGCTCTGCTGGATGTGTTGCGTGAGATAGTAAGCATTCGGGTCTCGCTGACCATAGGCCACCAGGAGTAGCATCCACAGGAAGCCAAAGTAAACTGTATATGAAACAGATGCCTTACACATCACTTCAAATGTTACTGTCTTCCAGTTAACCATTACACTACCGATATGCTCTTCTTACTGAGAATCTCCCTGATAAGTGCAAAGACTTTCTGCTCCTTGATCATGTTGCTCTTCATCTTCTCAATGTCAGAGGGAGGAGGAGGCTGATAGAGACTGCATGTGCTGTCCCTCCTGGCGATGCATATCCCATCGGGATCATCTGTGGAACCTAACATTGATGAATGATATGTTTAATGACATGTTTAAAAAATGTTCTTGTGAACATTCCTTGATTTATTTCTTAGTAATCGCTTTATTCTGGTCCGCACTATGAGAGATCTCAGTTGGAATACTCAGTTAGAATACCTATCTCGTCTTGACACATTGGAGTAATTTCTGGAAGGTTTAAAGGAACCAAAGAACCTGGAGGAATCCCATACGGTCATGGGGGAAACATCCACAAATGTTAACCCAAGGTTAGGACTGAACAAGAGCTGATCCCGTTACACCAATGTGCCAGTACACATCTTGGAAACCTTTCTTCAAATTTTCTTACCTGTACTTGATAGAGCACCTTCAATTGGAACATCGCTATATTCCTCTTGATCAACTTTCTTTAAAACCAGCGCAAAAAAGACGGCAAATCCAAGCACCTGAATAACAAGACAGCAAGTTTTGATTTTGATTCAGTGCTTAATACAAAAAGAGGCAGTTGAATCGGAATATGTTACCTTAATAGGTTGGGTAATGAAGAGACTCTCGAAGAAAGACACAAGCATTGAAATGAGCCAGCTGACAGAGCGTTCCATTCCATAAGTCAGCCCATACATCATGGTGAAATACGCTGACACTCCACTGGTGGCTGCGACAAGGATCCAGGCAACAAACACAAACCACCAAGGCAAGCCTTTCTGACAGCACTTCTTACCATCATCATGGTCCTTCCCCAAACTGGAGCTGCAAGAATCCTGGTCCCTATTGGTGCTGGAGGAGAGATACGGCTCTAGCAAACGTTTCATGCCTTGAACCTGCAGCACTGCCTGAACGTAGCTCTCCGGTTTAGAGAATCGGGAAGGACCCAGCAGTCTCAGCTCTTTCTCCACATTTTGGAGTTGTTTGTAGAGATACTGCCTGTAGATGCTATTTTTCTCTTTCGCCATCTGCTCAGGGCTCCTTTCTGATAATGTAGCAAAAAGAACAAAATGATCCTAAAGCATGTTTTTACAAAAATACAAATGATCTTTTGTTAATTTTTTTCTTCACTTTTAATTTCATACCATGAAGATTTACAGCCCCCAGAGAGATAGATAGCTCCTTTTTGGAGGCATCAGAGTAAAACTCGCCTCCTACACGGTTCTGCTGACAAATGATATCTTCGACTAGTGACAGGAGATCATTGATATCCATTTTCTCAGGGTCAATCCTTGGTAACGGGCTCCTCATAGCCTTGGAGAGTGATTGGGCGATCCTTTTGATGTCCTAAAATATTAAGAGCAAATAGTAGAACAAATATTTTACATATTCCATAAAATTGCAAATTTCATTTTAGTGATTGCTTGTGTACCTTGATTACAGCATGTGGTGTGATCTCCTTATAGTCACTTGGTGGAGAAGGAGGTTGGTTTGGCGACACCCGTCCTGTTTTTCCTTGCTTCACAGAATCAGTCTTAGATTGTTTAGGAGTTTGAACTGTCCTTCGTTTCCTTGGTCGGACATTTCTGAAGATGCTCACAATAAGAAGGTTGATAGGGAACATTATGATGGAGCTCTGGAATCCAATCATCACTTGCTGCCAGGTAAACTCGATCTTACCTATAGTTAGAAGTGAATAAAGCATGATTCTTAATTAAAGTGACTCAAATTGTCATGATAAAGAAATAAATGGACATAAGCATGCATTACCCAGGTCCATAGTCTGCTCAGAGGGGTCAGTGGGAATCCCCCAGAACATGATGCTGGTCAGCATGGTGCAGAGCAGCAGAGAGAAACAGCACGAAACACGCTGAACTCGAGTGAAGTTACTATTGGGTGGCCGATTAATCACTGAAAACCAGATGTGACTGTCTTGGAAATCTTTGGTGGTTTTCATAAAGAACAGATTACTGTTGAAAGACAAGCATAAACAGTATCTTCTAAATTGAACATCATTTCTGATGGTACAAATTGATACGGTACACTATATTTCCATAAGTACATGAACACCTGACCCTCATATCCATTTGGTGGCTGTCTCAAAACTGTGACCACAAAATTGGACATGCACAATTGTCTAGATTAGAATGTCTTTGTGAAGGTAACATTAAGATTTCCTTTCCCTTAAACTAAACTGAAATCCATGAAGATGGTTGATGTGTCGGAATTCAACTGGCCTGCACACAACCCTGACCTTAACCCCACTGAACAGCTTTGAGATGAACTGGAATGATGTCCAAATGTCCATAGTTTTGGAATGGAATGTTAAATGCTTGGGTGTCCACATACTTTTGGCCATATAGTGCGTCTTCAAAGGCATGATTTTTTTTTTATTTAAATAGTTACTTGAAGTTACCCACCTAAACCTTTTTAAGTCCATCTCTGTTGCTATAGGAAACACTTTGTCCAGGGTGCACTCTCCTACATCAATGGCCAGCCATGAACTACATAAGAAATGCCACTTTTGCCCCGTCTCCAGATCTTGGACCATGACCTTATTAACATACCTGAATAGTAGACATTCAAAGTACTCTCTAAGCTCCAATATGAAGCGGTTGTGTGGAATAAAGCATAATCAACAGCAGACTTGTATGATATAATATATCTAATATATATCAAATACCATACTATATATTAAATGTGCAGTTTAGTTTTGTACCAAGCAGGATGCTTCCCAGAATTATCATGCCATAATCTGATGCTCTGTAGCTCTCCAAGTGAGAAAGGGGTAGTGAGGAGGAACATGTCCACTCCTCCTCTTTCAAAAATCGGCTTGTCTGGATCAGTTAGATGATGGGGCTCACTCTCTCCCTCAGAGCCCAGTAGCGTCACTGTAACCTGTGGCAGCAGTGGGAATTATTTAAGAGCACTAAAACATTGTTCCTGATAGAATGTTCATGAGGTAAATATACAGACCTGAGAGGATGTAGAAGCTCCTCGACGATGCCCAGTGTTGATGGTCAGTAAGTAGCGATATTCAGCCAAGGGATCGTTGTCCTCCAGCAATGTGACTTTGACCTTTAAAAATCATATTACATCATACATAAAAATCATGCATGAATATCATCTTCAGATAAAAAGTATGAGGGCGATTCAGTGAAAAGGGTGCCATTTTTTACGAGGTTTCTTTGATGCTTTGGCTGCAGTGGCCTTTTACAAGTTACAGATTTTTATAATGACATGGTTGGGCTTTAGCAATTGGGAAATATATCAACTGTGGCTATCTAGCATCAAGCATTCAGATTTTCCCCCCCTAAATAAATAATTTACTTTTAAAATAATGGTTGGGTAACAAAACTGTACTTCAATACACATCTGTTATCATAAAATATTTTAAATATTTTAAAATGTGACTGCAGAAAATGTCTTCAATGCAGATTCCTGTGCCTTGAGGAACATTCCATACAGTATATTTGAAAAAGCTTTAATGTGATGATGTAGCAGATTTAAGTAAATACAATAAAATATATATTTTTTAAATATACAGTAGCCTATAATGCATAACTCATGGGAAAACTTGCATGATAAGCATGCATTGAACGGATTTATACATCCATGTGAAAATAAGATTTTAAGTTTTCCAGGTGGTTGGCATGGTGGCTTAGTGATTAGCACTGTTGCTTCGTTCCTTCCGGGTTGGGGGTCCGATTCTCGCCTCTTGTCTACAGTGCAATGATATGCAGTATAGGTTGATTAGTATCCACAATATAACCTGTAGTGTATGATTGCATGTGTGACTGTGTGTGTTGTAACCCTGCACTGGTATGGCACCTCATCAAGGTTGTACCCTGCACCCTGGGTTTGAACCTGGGACCTTCTGATCTTAACCACTGAGCTACCCCTGCCACATTTCAATTTTCTTTTACCTTTACATTATATGCATATTTGTAAATGTAATATGACTCGGATACAAATTGCACCCAATCATGCAATCACTCATTAAATAGTATGCACATGTTGTTTTTATGTTAATAGTTGCTTAGAACTAGGGCATAACAAGATAAAGATGGCCACCTTTGCTGTGTCTTGGATGTCCTTTCTTCGGGCCCAAATCACAACCGTGATGTAGACAAGGAATATGGCACCCACGAAACACACCACAACAGGGTTGTTAACAAATGTGGCAAAAAGTTCAGCAGTCCGGGACACGTCAACCAGGTTGGGCATAACAAAGAATGAACTGCCAAAAAATGTCAAATGCGTACATAGGCACTGGGTAATCAGTGGTGTGGTGCGAGGGCCAACCTAGAAAGACATATAAATGGATAAGTGAATGCTTTTACAGTCTATATTTTCTCTTCATGTAGTCTGTCTTTGGGAAAATGTTACTTACCCTGCAGCCATGGTCACTCCAGTTGGTTTCAGTCTCATCCCAGTATTTACACTGAGCAGCTATCGATGTGATGAAGACTGAGGCATTTGAGGAGTTATCACCAGCTTGGCTAATAGGCCTCACCAGAAGATAGTATACCCCAACTTCCAGTGCTACATCCCTGGGGTCCAGCACCCATGCATACCTCTCTTCTACAACGCACAAACATAATCACAATCATCATACATTTAAATTTAAGTTCTCAAAGGAGAACTCCATTCTGAGACATCTGAAATATGTATACACTGAAATATTTATGTCGTAATTAGCGTTTCTGGTGGTAACATATGCACTGGTATTTGGATTTCCATTTTTCCCACAATTAGTAAGTGTTTTTCTGCTGTTCTTATGTAACATGAGGACATGTTGTCATATTTATGAGAAGCCCAACATATAGAATAGTGAAGACAGCATATGTTGGAAGTCTACAAGACGTGAGACGTGAGGGGATGCTTGACAAATTAAGGAGACTAAAATGCCGCTGGATAGAGAAAATACCAGGGTTAAATCCCACCGGCACCACAAATGGGGTTAAATGGCATTGTGGGTAATATAGGAAACTGTTAAGCAAATTGAAAATTGGCTAACATGCCAATTAAAGAATAATTTTTTTTTACAAAATTTGCATGGCACTGGAGATCACATTTTCATTATAACGATTAGTTATACTGTAAGTAAATCATTTAGAGTGGATTCTTCTTTAATGTTCTGCTTAAATATAAGAGGATAACCTGTTGAATTTCCTAGTTGAGGGAGCTGAATTGTGGCCTTATAGTGAGTGTTGTTTGGGTAGTGTTCAAAACCCAGGAGTAAATGTAACGGTATCTCTTCTGAGGGGTCCAGCTTTAAAACCAAAGATATGTTTGGCGTGGTCACATTAATGACCAAAGTACTGTAGTTCCCCAAGTCCAGAAACGTGCTGTTAACTTCAGCCTCTTGTCGTGGTAAGATAATCTGGAAAACAAAACAACACAAATAGAATATATGCACAAAAATACAAACCATACAAGGTCATAGACATTACTGCTTTCATGAACATGCATCATGCATAGATGCTTAAAATGTTACACTACAGGGGGAGTTCAAGTCAGTTTGGGACTTGTGATGCATTTGCAGCAAACTTTAAGCACGGTATGCTGCACATTTGAAAACATTTGAATGGTGCAAATGTTGTGAAGAAGGCTGTATATTCATGAATGGTGGCTTGGATACCACTGCGGTTGTCAGTCAGTCAGTCATCTTCTATACCGCTTTATCCTTGTGTTCAGGGTCACGGGGACCTGGAGCCTATCCCAGGAGGCTTAGGGCACAAGGCAGGGTACACCCTGGACAGGGT
>JAOTQY010000003.1:5053958-5066396 GCA_026413445.1 Dolichallabes microphthalmus
GTAACCTCTCGCAGCCGGAGGTCTAGAGAGAGCTGATTGGCCGAGCTCTCTCACAGGGGAGGGATGAGAGGTACTTATTTCTCCCACATTAATCATGGCTCTACAGCCAATCAGGGGCGTGGATAGCGATGTCCTCCGAGTGTGTTACGCCGCTGGCTAATGGTGTGTGAGCGAGCAGTTCGAAAAGATGCGGTCGGCTGGCGTCACGTGATTCAGAGGAATTCTCCCGACTGAGTGGTCGTAGTAGCCTTAATGTGGGAGCCCCGTAGTGAGGGGAGGAATTGGACACGACTAAATTAGGGAGAAAATCTGGGAAAATAAATAAATAATAGAGGAGGAAATGTTCCTGTGTAAGACAAGAAGAGGGAGAGGGGAGGGTCTGATTCTTCCTCTCCTCTTACTTTAGCTTCATATACATACAGTATACACACACACACACACACACACACACACACACAGCGCCTGCTCACATAAACGAAAACACTTATCAGTCGGGATTTATTTTTGACTTTTTTTTTTATTAACCGAAGGTAAAGTGCAGTTTCATTTGTTTTATTTATTACTTTATATTTTATGTATGAAATTTTGGGGCTGTGGAACGAATAATTTGAGTTTCCATTATTTCTTATGGGGAAATTCGCTTTGATTTACGAGTGTTTGGAAGTACAAGCCCATTTCTCGAACGAATTATGTTCGGAATCCAAGGTTCCACTGTACTTGGGTAGGTAGGTGGTTATGTGTCACAGAAACATCTAAACGAATGCCAGGACCCAATGTTTCCCATCAGAGCACTGTCCAGAGAGTTATGCTGCCTTTGCCAGCCTGTCTTCTTTCCACAGTGCATCCAGGTACCTGACATTTTGGAGAAGCTCTGTCCTAGTCATCTAGCCATTACAGTTTGGCCCTTGTCATTCAGATTCATATGCTTACCCATTTCTCCTGCTTCTACCTCATCAAATTTGAGCACAAACTTGTTCACACTTGTTCACACTTGTTCACTTGTTCACTTGTTGTCCCAACCCTAGACAAATTAGAAAATTTATATTATTATTATAGAACTTTACTTGTAAGTGGTTTTAATGTTATACCTGACCCACAAAATTTGGAGCACAATGTTTAATTCATTAAATTCAATTAGCATTTCTCGATCTCAATACAGGGTCAAGAATATTCATACAAGATGAAAAATATACCTACTAAGATTACTAAGAGTCAAAATGTCTTTTCATTTGCTAAGGGCTCTGACCATCTTGTTAGGATGTCTAGCTCAAATCATCAGCTAGACAGTACACACATAAAATCTGGTTATGAAATGGATAAAGCAGGCTTACTTTAAGCTTTTGGAACCTCAACCCTATTTTTTTTAATTGTGTATTTTGTTTAAAAGTCAGATCCGTTCCAGAATACCAATAAATTTAGTTGAACAGTACTCTGCCAGGAAGATTAGTCAAATATCCAAACAGAAATTTGGCAGAAACTTGGTGATGGCAACCAAAAGTGTCTGCAAAAGGAGAAACTTGCTGAAGGATAATTAACAAAACATTTCATGTGCTGTAGATATATGTACTTTTGACCCTACATGTATAATGTTGACCCCGTGTTGATCGAAGAAAACCCAAAATGTATGAAAACCAGATGTGCTCCAAATTCTTGGGATGTACAGTCGTGTGAAAAAGTTAGTACCCCCTCTTTTGTTTTCTGTGTGTTTGTGTAAAAAATAATACAAATCATCTACTGTAATTGCATTACCAACCAAGATGAACAACACAATTATTTTTTTTCTCTGTGCAATTATTTATTTAGCAAAAATGAATTCAAAAAGGGAAAGAAAATCCACCTTTGCCAGCAATAATTTTTAACTACTTTAAGTAACTGTTTTCTGTAAGACTTTATCAGTCCTTCACATCGTGGTGTCGTTTTGGCCCATTATTTTTTTACAACATTGCTTCATTTCATGGAGGTTTTTGGGCCTTCACTTATGCACAGCTCTGTAAAGGTCCTGCCACCGCATTCCAGTTGGGTTAAGGTCTGGCCATTGACTTGGCTATTCTAAAACCATAATTCTTTTATTTTTCAGCCATTTTGATTTAGATTTACTGGTATGCCTTGGATCGTTGTCTTGTTGCATGACTGAATTTCGACCAAACTTTAGCTGTCAGACAGATGGTCTCACATTTCCCTATAGAATATTCTTGTTTACAGAGGAGTTCATGGTCAACTCTATGACTGCAAGGTGCCCACTTTCTGTATGTGCAAAACAAGCCCAAATCACCACCTCTCCATCACCATGCTTGACAGTGGGGGTTTCTGCTAAAATCTTCTTTTTGGTTTTCACCAAATATGAGGCTGGGCTTTAAGGCAAATCTACTCGACTTTGTTTTTATCTGTCCATAGGATAGGATAGCTCCAGGACTCATTCATTCAAATGCAGTTTAGCTAACCTTATTCATGCTTCCATTTTCTCTTTATACAGAAGAGGCTTTCTCCAGGTAACCCACCCAAACAAACCATGTCATGAACGTTAATATTTAATGTGCTCAGTGCTCACCAAGTTACACCAAGGAATAAACATAAATCTTAGGAAATAAAAATAAACTTTTGGGTGGTTGTAACAGTAACTGTGCCTTGTCTCAGAAACCCTATTACTGTACTAATTAATTTCCTCCTAAGTCAATTATTTCCTAAATAAAACCAAAATAACTGAATATTCTGGTAAGACAAATCTATCAAAGATTATTATAATGTTTTGTTAATTATCCTTCAGCAAGTTTCTCCTTAAGCAGACACTTTTTGGTTGCCATCACAAGTTTCTGCCAGATTTCTGGTTGGATATTTGACTGATCTTCCTGGCAGTGTTGGGGTGAATGTGCTGGAGCGTCCACTCCCGGGAAGATTGGCAAATTCCTTGACTACTATCCACTTGTGAATAATCTTTCACACTGTAGAACGATGAAATCCAAATTGTGTCTTAAACACAAACTCAGTCCAGGTTGATGTCTTTCCAGCTTGGCATTGTGTTAACACACACCTAAATGCTCCAGAATAAACTGAATAACAAAAGGTTTTATAGAGGTCTGCACACCTGCTGATGATCAATTAATTAAGGGCTGATGATTAGCTGCACTTGGCTGGCTACATTTAATAAGACATTTTCTTTAACCCTAGATTATATGAGATATCCTCTTTACAAATTCTTATAAATGACCTGTAACTGTAGAAACAATAAGAGCAAAAAGAGCAAATTAATATAATCTTGTCATTTAGGTTTTTTTTGCTAAAACTACTGTCACAAACAACAACAGCTCATATTCAAAACCCAGCAGCGCTTTGATATAAACTGTAATAAAACCTAATAAACTCAAATGAATGTGTGACAGTGTATGAGTTAAATACATCTTGAGATAAGGCAATAATTTTAGCAAAGAAATTATTCCTAATTATTTTTGAAGGTTACACTGTCATGCTACAAAAATAAGATAATAAAAAAGTTTAAGTAATAATGGTCTGCTTCACATTGTTCTTATGATGTTGGCTGCATTTAAAAGACACTTGATTAAGTGGAGAGAGAAGTGTTACTAGGCAACTGGGAAATATGGACACTAAGAATAATCTGGCTAATGAGTCAGGCTAAGGATTGAGTTAGCTAGCAAGTCCACAGTGACAACAAACAAATCAACACTTTTGGGAGCATTTACTGTGGATGGAAAGTTAAATTACCGAGAAAGGAATTATTTTTGTTTGTTAACCTGATGTGTGATGGTTATTGATGTGTTTTGTTCTTCGGCTTGGAACAAGTTGGATAGCGTTAGCATGTTACCTCAAAAATACCTAAATCTCCTGCATTAACTTTCCAGTAGCAACACCAGTACAATTAACAGCTATAGTGTATGCATATATATATATATATATTGATCATATATAAAAATTATCCCTCATGGATCATTTTTCCTTTTTCTTAATATTTTTTTTCCCTGGAGTCTTTTTTACTCTGGCTTTTTCTGCCTCAGGCTCTTCTCTCTCTCTCTCTCTCTCTCTCTCTCTCTCTCTCTCTCTCTCTTGTCCCTCTGTCACCATAAACTCAGACTAATTTTATGTCTATTTTTTTTTTACAGAAAAAAAAAACTATTAAACACTAGCTGCAGTTAAAATAAAGAAAAATGATGGTGGCATGGTGGCGTAGTGGTTAGCGCTGTAGCCTTGCGCCTCCAGGGTGGAGGGTTTGATTGCCACCTCGGTTCTCTGCTTGTGGAGTTTCCATGCTCTCCCTGGGTTTCCTCTAGAGACTTCAGTTTTCTCCCACAGTCCAAAGACATGCAGATTAGTATAATTGGCATTCCGAACTGTTCCATATATATATCTTGTAAGTGAGCGCATGCTTGTGTGCCCTGCAACAGATTGGTATCGTACTCATTGTACCCCACTTCATGCCCTGAGTCCTCTGGTGTAGGCTCCAGGCTACTGTGACCCTGTACAGGATAAGCAGTATAGACAATGAGTACTGTAAGTGTGGAAAAATGGCCCATGTTTGAGGTTTCATCCTAATCCTCGGTTCTCATACCCAATGACCAGGAGGTGTTGCTTACATCAGCTGTGAGTTATAAAAAAAAATTTAATTACATGATTAAATTAATGTTGATTTCACATATACAGTATGGAAGGAGGCTGCAGTGTCAAAGGTTTGTAATAAAGGTAAAACTGTAGCCTAAGGTAAAATTTTCACCATGGGAGACAGAAAAGATTTTCAGAAGGGCTTTTGCTTTCTTGTAAATATGATGAGCTGAGGGTTTATTTATTTATTTATTTATTTATTTATTTTTAGCTGATTTGGTTTATTAGTTACAAGTTAATGAAAAGAATTAGCTGCGTAATTACATAACATACATAACATAAGTGAAACATGAACTAGATTGTCTTTGTAACTGTAAAAAAAAGGTTAGTGTTGTCAAATCAGTGTAGTGTTCAAAGAATAAACATAAATCTAATTTTGGGTGATTTGTGCCAGAGAACTGATTAATATCCTCCCAAGTCAATTATTTCCTAAATAAAACTGGATAAGCCTTCTGGTAAGAAAGATCTACATGTATCAAGGATTATTATGAATTATTACTCCTGCTGGTACAAGATAAGTGCACTGATTCATCGGTTACCTTGCCAAAAAAGAAGCTGGGCTGCCATCGACCTCCCCCCCCCCTTTTTTTTTAAAGAATCGAACCTGGTGCTACCTTGTAGCCATGTGACGCTGAGTCAAGCGTACGCTTTAACAGCGATACAGCATGGCAGCAGGTTTTTTTGGTAAAAGAACAAGTTTTGCAGTGCAAATTACAGGTTAAACTGTCACTATAAATCAGGCACATTTTCAGCATTTTCATACAGTGTGGGGGAAGCTCGCAAAATATGCTTTCTGTCCATGAAACGCTAAAGAGACTCATCAGAGTGATTCAGAAGCGAATAATGAGTCATGATTTCACCAGAACAACAAGCCAGCTTTTATTCTGTCTAAAACAGATATGACTCAGTGTTTTATTTTTAAATCAATATGCTTGCTTCTTATGTGTATAGAAAATTATTATCATTTTATGTTAGTTTTCCAAGCTCTATCTATTTATCTATCCTTGGTAAATATGAATTGTCTGTCTTGCGTGTGAATTATTATCCTGGATTGTTGGGTGCATTTTATTGTTCCTGGCACACTGGCTTCATTCTGAGGCAATCAACCCTTTTTTTTTCAATGCCATCAAGATGAAACTGGATTCGAGATGGAGACGCTACGGTTCACGGTTTATGGGCCGAATGCTACTCACTAGAGGCTGAGCTGTGAAAAACCAAGCACGGTCTGGCAGCATACCCTGAGCTGCTATTAGAGCCGAAACACGCCGTGTGCCATGTTTACGAGCTACATTTGCTGCAAGAAACACAGAATAAGGATTATGAGGACAGTCCTGATTATAGCCTGCTCACAATAGAAACGGATGCCAAACAATAGAAGAAAATAGCACACTTTATATAGCATTATTTGCAGTATTGACAAAAAGGCTGGGACTAAAACATGTCATTAATGGGTTTTTTTATTGTACAGAATAACAGAGCAGGGTTATAAGAGTAAAAATGAGCTTTATTCCTCTATATAATTGTACTACCCTTTTACACTAATGTACTTATCCCAGCGTATCACTAGTTCTTACAGTAGATACTGTTTCATCAAGGTAGAAAATTTTCACAATACACCAGCGCCATGATCAGACTGGCTACTTCAAATCTGAAATGTTGACCTCCTGGGAACTCATTTTTTTGCCCAAACATGTGGAATAGACTTGGAGAGGGATCAGGACTGTACAGGGGATGTGGCAATAACTCCAATGTGCAGTCAAAGGCTGTTTTGGCAAACTCTGTTGTTCATATGTTTTTTGTTTTTAGACTTTTATTAGTCTATTAATTCATCAGCATCATGCAACATTCAAGATTAATTCTGAGCGTGCAAAATTTGTTTGATTATCTCCTTTTGGCTATCAATGTTTAATATTTTAGAAGTGAAAGATAACAGTTTTGGTTTATAAACAAGAATTTTACATTAGGTTTACTTTACTTTTACTTTAACTCAAAGGTGCCATATTTTTAACAATTAACATAATTCTACAAGCCTTTCCAAATGTGGTTATTAATTACTGAAATACTGCTCAGATCATGCATTGTGGCATCTCATTGTGGAAATTCATTTAGTTTAAAATACACTATCTACATCTTTAAATGCAAATGAGCTACTAACCCCTTAACCCCCTCCCCCTCCACTCCATGCCCCCTATGTAGAAAGGCATTTTCATAGCCAATCAGAACACACTTGACCACATACTTGATCATGGTGCTCAGGAATCTGGTTGGAAGAGGGGCAATGCAATAGCAATTTTCTTTGCTTCTTGCTTGGAATTATGTCATCCCAGGCAGCAAATTTAAACATCGCGTTTGAACTCATTTATATATACTGTAAAAATTTTAAAAATGAACAAAAATGAATTTTCTACAACAGGCGTCCTATAACAATATTTAGGCAAAAAATAAAACTAATTGTCAGAATGCAATTTTAACTAATAAAAGCATCCAAGGAGACTGGAAAAGTTTTTCGATTCATTTTGATACAGTCAAAACTGTTCTTAGGTACAGGAAGCAGTTTGTAAAAATGAAATATTTGATCTTTTTACTCTCAGGTGAAGGATGCCATGCAGAGAATCCACGATAGAGGAAACATCGGAAAGCTGATTCTGGATGTGGAAAAGACTCCCACTCCTTTAGTGAGTAACACACACACACACAAAAAAAATAACGTTTATTTGGGTTTGTATAAATGAACATCTGAAATGTTAGTGATTTATAACTACAATCAATTCTGATAGTTTTCTACAAAACCGTAAGTGAGATCAATACATGACGAACAGCTGCTGAAATCACAGCACAAGGGAGTATTTAGTGCACATGTGCCTTGCTGACAAGCGTGAAACAGGAAAGCCAGAAAAAAAGCAAAACAACTCGATGACAGTGATTGAGAAATTCTGGAACATTCTTAGTTTCCATGGAGATCTGTCAGTATGATGCTGAGGTACAAATAATAGCTCATGAAAACACAGCAAGAACAGTTTACCTCTTGCTGGAGCTACTAAAGCTTCTGTTACAGTATCACCTGAGGTTCCTGTGAATTTTCAGCTTATAAAATGTTTGAAATGTACCCTGGCGGATGGAGGAATTTGTTTATGAGACAAAAAAAGAAAACATTGAAAAAAAGAAAAGAAAGACTCTTGAACATTTTTAATAATCTTTTTTGTTGAATTCTACAGTTGAGGTTTAAGGTTTAGAAAAATTTGGTTGTAATTTAATCTAGTCTAATTTATTCTATTTTAATCTAATTACGTGTAGATGCTTAGCAATGAAAGAACAAGAAAGATGGAAAGAAAGAAAGAAAATTAAACGCTCTTAAGCAGCATGTTTAAGTTTCTTTCTGATTACGTAGAATTAAAAGAGAGAACGAAAGAGGAAGGAAGAAAGTAAAAGAAGGAAAGAGTAGAAATTTTGATTTAAATTACTGATAAAAGGTAACGAACGGAAAATAAGGAAAAATAAAAATAACGAATGTAAAAAAAAAATTACATTTTGATAAGTGAACCTACTGTGAAGGTAAGACTGAGGGACGATGGAAAAAAGAAATACAAAGAAGGAAGGAAAAAACAAAGGAAGTAAGAAGGAAAAAAGGATGGAAAGAAAGAAAGAAAGAAAAAATTATGGAAAGGAAGGAAGGTTGAAAGAATGAGGTAAAGAAAATAAGAAAGAAAGAAAAAGAATGGTAAAAATAACAAAAGAAGGAAGAAAGGTAGGAATATAGAAAGAAAGAAAAAAGAAGGAAGATAAGAAAGAATGGAGGAAGGAAGAAAGAAAGCTTTAAAACAATTTTGAGGCCTTTAAAAACCAACTGTAGCAGAAAAGAAAAGGATGGGTAAGAAATAAAGAAGTAAAAAAAACAAGAAAGAAGGAACAAAAGTAATAAAGAAGTAAAGATTTCGAAGAAAAAATATTTAGTTTGTAAAGTTTTCATAAGCTTAAAGTTTAATATTATTAAAGTTTAATATATTATTAATATTTAGAATTGAACTTTTAAAAAGAAAAAAAGAAGGGAAAGAAGGATGGATGTACTATATATTGTTGAGCTGCAGTCTGTGCTAAAGGACATGTGCTGCTCCTGCAGATGGCGAGCGACAGCACAGAGACGAGCGAGGCAGGCGAGGAAGAGGAGGAGCATGAAGGAGACAGTGATAATAAGGAGCGAATGCCCTTCATCCAGTAGATGGAGGAGTGATGAACCCCAGTGGAAGGAGAGACTGGGACGGGACGAGTCACCCTTCTTTCCCCACGCTGTAGTGAAGTGTGCGAGTGTGTGACTGTAGTGCGTCTGAAAATAGCCTTCTTGCCAACTGTCCAACTCAAGTGCCATTCCCAGCCCAGTGCTGAAGTGTCCCAGTGTTACTGACTGTGTGTGCTCTTCTTCTTTACAGCTCTGTGGATGTTTTCAACATGTGTACTTCTGTTGTAGTAATGAGTGAGGAAAACAAGGCTCAGTGTCTCCTGCCACCCTGCAGGTTTCCTACAGCCTAAAAGATTTTTATTTGAGACTTTCAGTAAATGAAAAGCTGAAGAAAGAAAGAAGGAAAAAAAGAAAGAAAGAAAGAGTTTTAAATAGTTAAATTATATTTAAGGCTTTAAAACTATTTAATTTCATAAATGTTTCTATCTGAAATTATAGAAGGAAAGATAAAAGAAAGAAAAAACTAAATATAAAGATTTTTAAGGCTTTCAGCGGCTTAACAGTTTAAATGAGTAAATGTTCCTAGCTGAAGAGATAGAAAGAAAGAAAGAAAGAAAGAAAGAAAGAAGCAGAGGAAGAAAGATTAAACATAGAAATAGAGTAAAAAGGTAAGTTATTTTAATATTTTAATCTTATTAAGATATTTTACTATATCTTATTAGACATAACTCTAATGTCATAAATGTGTCTAACTGAAATTGTAATTGAAAAGGACGAGGAAACAAACTGTAAATAAATATAATTTATTATAAATTCATAAATGTTCCTAATTAAAACTATAAAAAGAAACAAAAGCTGTTTTTTATTCATGAAAGAAACATAAAAAGTGAAGTTATTTTCGTAGAAAAGCTTCAGTATCTAAAGTCAAACGTAATTCTAAAATGAAGGAAAAAGAAAAAAAATTTGAACAAACAATATGTAAAGAAGAAAGAAACATATGTAGTTTAGAAGAGTTAATGAAAAAAACAGAAAGAAGGACAGATGTTATTTTAAGGTTTTTTAAATAACTAGCTATTTAAATGTCTCTGAAATTGTAAAAAGAAAGAAAGAAATAGTATATAGTATAAAGGTAAAGTTATTTTAAGGCTTTACAAAAGCTTAACAATTGAATTTCATTCATGTTTATAGCGGAAATGTTAGAGAAAAGAAAGGAAAATGGAAGGGAAAAAAATTAAAGAAAACATTAATATTTTTCAAAGCTCTCAAAGTATCTAAAGTCATAAATGTTTCTAATGAAATTGTAGAAAGTATGAAAGAAATGTGGAATTGTTCTAACTTGTGCCTTACAGTGTAAATGGTTAACATTATGATAAAGACAGAAGAAAGGAAGTTATTTTAAGGCCTTTGAAGGCATAACTATTTAAATTCATAAATGTTACTAACTGTAATTAAAGAAAAAAAGAAAGAAAGAGTCAACAAAACGTCAATCTATTAACGGCTATCAATTGTTTAATTATTTAAATTGTCTAGAACTGAAATTCAAGTAAGAACAAGGGAAGGAAAAGATAAAGAGACAAAAGTTATTTTATGGCTTTCAAAGGCTTAAAATTCATGCGTGTCTAAATTAATTTCCATATAGAATGAATAAAAGAAAGAAAAAATAAGAAAGAAACAACAGTGAAATTATTCTTAATACTCCTGCCTTAAAGTGAAAAAGTGTTAATTATGGCAAAGAAAAAGAAAGAAAGATGGGAAACACCAGTTTAAATAAATGATGGATATGTTAAGTATTATATATTATATATCAACATTTATCAGATTCTTGAAAAGGAAGACGAAAGAAAGAAAGAAAGAAAGAAAGAAAGAAAGACTCAGCGTCCCCCTCAGAGACAGATGTCCCAAAGCACATAAAGTAACACTTTCTTTCTTAGATTATCATTTACAAATAATTGATTGGAGATTTTCAGTAAAAGAAAACAGAAAGTGGGAAGAAAAGAGCAGCGGATGTGAATTTCACTGTCGTATTGGCTTCTGTGATTATGCATGTGTGTGTGTGTGTGTGTGTGTGTGTGATTCTGTGTTGTGTTTACACTCCGGTGCCTGTGCTGAGGTATTGTTTCAAAAAGTAAATTTTTGCAAGTGTGTAATGTTTGCAGAGAGAACTGTACCTGTACCTCTACCTACACCTGTACCTGTACCTGTACCTCTCCATAATACACAGTATAACTAAACCTCTATCACACGTACTGTCCTCTGAAAGAAGGAACTACCATGCATCAAATATAGCTAATAATCACAAATAGATATCTATTTTAATAGATACAGACAGAATTTAATAGTCAACCTTTATTAGTAATTAGTCATGATTAAACTAACTTTCAAAAACTCAACATTTCTAAGTGAAAGAAAGAAAGAAGAGTAAACAAAATGTAACCCTTTTTCTCTATAAAATACCATATTGATGTGCACTTGGTGTTAATGAATGATTGTGTGCACAGCTCTCACAGACAGATACGTCTCTTCTGCAAGTTGATGACAAGTTATCCATGTAATTTCAATCGGAAATTAATGTTCATGGGAACGACTGCAGTGGGATAAGAGCCATCTCGACCGGGATAGAACGTAGAGAAATTTTTTATTGCTTTTAAAGTTAAATGTTGAAGAGAGAAATAAAGGAAAGAAAAACCTAAATTGTTTTAATTCTTTAAGCGCAAGGTTTAATCTTATTAAAATAATCCTTCATCATACAGCTCTGATATTAAAAGTTTGACATTTAGATTTTGACCTGAACAGCTATTAACACTTGCGTTGTTTGACAAGAAGCTAGTCTTTAATCTTCACTCCACTTTCATCCACACGGAACTGAAACATGGGATGAGGATGAACAGTGAAGAGGTCAGTGATACGCTACACTCTTGCGTGAAAATGCAAACCCGGGATATACAACCGCTTTTTTCTGTTCATTTGTTTGGGGTTTCTTGCCTACAGTATAGCGTCTCAAGTGTGTGAAAGCTCATTGACTTGCCTTAAGAATGAAAACCCTTAATGCTTGGTAATTGTGTCTAGAGGTATTCCAGGCAGGAAAACTAAATAATGTTTCGATGGAGTATAGTTCATTGTGCTTTTACTATGTTGTGCATAGAAACTGTCTAGAAATAAAGTATACCTGCAGAGCACTCATGTGCAGTCTCTCTTCTATTTACATCCGAAAGACGAATCATAATAGGCGAATCAATAGCCTGGGACAAGACGATTTTGTGGCCTTTTCCATTCAAAGAGAATAGAATAAACCTCTTAATACTGACTTTCACAAAGCAAACATGTTAGTTTTTTTTCTGTACCTCACGTTCATCTTATATTTTTAATCTCATATATGCAATCAAGCTATGAAGTGGTAGAAAAAAAGCAAGCACACCTCAAGTTTCCTTTTTTCTAAGCAACAAGGCATGTAGTGGATATTATACTGTAGATGTAAATGTCTTTAATATGTATTGTATATATAGATGTGAAGCAAGTACTTGTATAAATAATACAGCATACAATACAACATTTGGCGGCATGGTGGTGTAGTGTATAGCACTTGCACCTCCAGGGTCCGGGTTCGATTCCCGGCCAGGCTCGATTCCCGTCTCTGTGTGCATGGAGTTTGCATGTTC
>JAOTQY010000003.1:5210285-5222256 GCA_026413445.1 Dolichallabes microphthalmus
CCTCTGGAATTCGAACAGTAAGCTGAAGACAATACCTGACCTGGCCATCTACGCTTAATTTTGACTATCTCATGATCTAACATGTGTGTTTCCTGCAGGAACACAATTTTTGCTCTTATCTGTTTTATTCTATCCATTACTTGTTTTATTTTAGTTAGTTTACGTAGACCTCTACAATTCCAGGATACACATTCAACCAAAACATTTGTCATTTTATATAGTGTCATATTTAACATAAAGAAAGGTAAAGTAACTCAGTGCACGAATAACAGCAAAAGCCTATAAAGGGTACCATTTGAAATATAACCCAAGATGAAGAGAGCAACCCACCCAGAACCCAGGCCTGACTCGCTAGAACATACAGGCCCCCCCAAACCCCTAAATAACTTCCCTCCTTTATCAGGAATAGGTCCACACTACACTGAGGAACTATTCTCCTGTAAATCAAATCCCCGCTCAATTGCTTGTCTGTGTAGAAAAAGTAATCCAGATAAGATATTTTTATCTATCAACTGAAAATATAATATGTTTTATACTACATGCACTTACTTTTTTTTCGGCCCTCACACAAGAAGCACCTAATTATACTTTAAGAAGAAAACAAGAGAGAAAACTAAATAAAATATATCTCCAAACAGTATTTATTTAAACATTTATATTTGTATTTTAGGATACTCAAAACTACAGTATAAGTAGTATGATGTCACGTTTTCAGCAAATTTAGGCCCTACATACCTCTTAGTTTCCAGCAGTCACAACCGACAACAATTTAAGTTCAATAAAAGTTCTCATCAAGTCACACTTAATTTAGTCATCCTCATTCACTGGCTCCAGTTTCTTGATGTACTTATTCACGTCCGTTGGTGTATTGAAGACGACGGTACGGATGATCGTTGGGGTATATTACCCGGTGCTTATCCAGACCGAGTTCCCGTAACCGCTTCCTCACTCCGTCGTAACTCCTCTGTCGCTTATACACCTCCGTTGGCAGGTCAGGAAGAAATCTTATTTTGTTGTTTTGGTACATCACCTCTTTCTGTATCCGCGCAGCTTTCAAGATATTTTCTCTGTCCTTGTAGTTTAAGCACTTGAAGATGATGGTTCTCAGGTATGTATTAGAACTTTGGCTCACTGTTATCCGGTGCGCTCTCTCCTAAACCGGCGGCGTTATCTTCAGAGTATCCGCTATCCATTTTTCCATAAAGGAAAGGGGAGGAGATCGTTATGGTTGCCTTCTACTTTCTCGTATCGTTGCCAGGTATCGTTGCCTTCTACTTTCTCGGGTATGCCCAGTACACGCAGGTTATTACGTCTCTACTCCGTCAGTACACCGTAAATTTTTGTGTTAAAGTCTTGTTTGAATGAGGTTATGGCAAGCATGAGGTCCTTTGTTGATGGATTTTCCATGTTTATGACTTGTTCAGCGTCCGCGGATACGTTAGCATGTGCCTGCTCCGGTGCGCATGGCTCCCCTTCAGCTAGCTCATGACCTACATCCTCGCAGCTCTTCATCGCTTTCTTCTCCTTCGCCACTCTTTTTGGCATGTTTGAAGTAGTTTACACTTATGCTTACAATTTTGTCTCTTTATATGACCTCTTTCTGGAATATTATGCAGGATTTATTGAAAAGCAATTAAGCAAGAGGAAAACACGTCTGCTCACCTTGCCGCCATAACCGGAAGTCCGAATTGGCATTTCTTGGGCTTGATTCTGTTACATCACATGCTCAAAATCACGCAGTGGCTACGCATTACCTATAAAATACTTCAAGTCAAGTCAAGTCGGCTTTCATTGTCAGTCCAAACAAACACAGTTCAGTACACAGTGAAAAGAAACAACGTTCCTCCAGGACCAAGGTGCTACGTACAGTACATGCAACAACATAAATTAACAACACAACTCTACCGGAACCAGCTAGCTAACTAAGAGACCTAATTAGCTGAGTAGCTTAGATATGACAGATTTACATTTTTTTTAAGTTAACCTAAAACTACTTCTATACAAAAAAGAGACAACAACACAACTTAACACGTTTCAGTACTTTTGTAGTAATGAGGTATGAGTTGAGGTAGTGGGAGGAGAAACAGTAAACATTTGACATTCCTGAGTAGCAGCAATGATTTAAAAATACTTTGTGCAAAAAGGAGGAGGAGACGGATGGCTTGTGGGTAAAAACTGTTACATAGTCTGGATGTGAGTGCCCGAATGCTTCGGTACCTTTTTCCAGATGGCAGGAGGGTGAAGAGTGAGTGAGAGGGGTGTGTCTGATCAGCCACAATGCTGATGGTTTGCGGATGCAGCGTGTGGTGTATATGTCTTCAATAAAGGGGAGAGAGACCCCGATGATCTTCTCCGCTGTCCTCACTATTCTCTGTACGGTCTTGGGGTTCGATATGGCACGATTCCCAAAGTGATGCAGCTGCTCAAGATGCTCTCGATTGTCCCTCTATAGATGGATTGGTGGTGGAAGCTGGGCCCTCCTCAGCCTTCTCAGGAAGAAAAGACGTTGTTGGGCTTTCTTGTGCAGAGAGCTGGTGTTGAGGGACCAGGTGAGGTTCTCCTCCAGATGAACACCCTGGAATTTTGCGCTCTTGACATTCTGCACAGAGGAGCCGTTGATGTTGAGCGGAGAGTGATCGCTCCGTGTCCTCCTGAAGTCAACAACCATCTCTTTTGTCTTATCGCCGTTCAGAGACTTATTGGGTTATTGTCCTTACACCAGTCCGTTAGTCTCTGCACTTCCTCTCTGTATGCTGACTCGTCGTTCTTGCTGATGAGACCCACCACGGTAGTGTCATCAGCAAACTTGATGATATGATTGGAGCTGTGTGTCGCTACATAATCATGAGTCAGCAGTGTGAACAGCAGGGGACTGAGCACACAGCCCTGAGGGGCCCCAGTGTTCATTGGGGTGGTGCTGGAGGTGTAGTTCCCGATCCGCACCGACTGGGGCCGTTCGGTCAGAAAGTCGATGTCAGCAGGTAAGCAAGTGATGATGTCCTGTAGTTTTTGATGGTTTGTGGTGATGCGCTGTGTGTCAGCGCTGTTCTTGAACATTGTTGTGGATTCTCTGGGCGTGTGCGCGCTTTGCATCTCTCATGGCCCGGGACAGATTGGCCCCTGCTGTTCCTAGGGTCACCTTGAGCCCCGCTCTAAAGGCAGAGTCTCGGGTCCTCAGAAGTGCACGCACGTCCGCCATACTCCACGGTTTCTGGGTCGTGAGATGATGCTCTTGGAGACAGTGACGTCATTGGTGCACTTATTGAAGTAGCTGGTCACTGATGATGTGTACTCCTCCAAGTCGGTGAAGTCACCGTAAGTCGCAGCCTCCCTAAACATGTTCCAGTCAGTGTTGTCAAAACAGTCCTGAAGAGCAGAGATGGCATCGAACTTAGACCTTGAAGGTGTAAGGCGACAGTGCTAACCACTAAGCCACCGTGCCACCTACCTGGCTTTTAAGGCATACTTTATTCTTACTTTGAGGTACAGAGCTGGACTTAACCATGAATTTAGTAGCTGTTAGAGCATACTCATTTATAGTGTAGTGTACAGGATTGGATTTAGCGGAAAATGCATGAACCAACTACAACACAATTTTTTTTTTTTAGTTTTGAGGAATAGTTCTCCCAAGCTGCTTGAAGGACTTTTTTTGGCTCTCATTTTTGGCAAGTTTTTTCCTCTGCATTATTTAATTTAATTAAATATGAAGAAATGAGGGATGGCTCAAGACTTTTGCACAGTAGTTTAATTCTAAATAAATTTTTGTTTTTAAAATAGTTCTTACGTTGAAACCTTTGTCACACATCTACACGGATGAAAACAACATTCAATAATGTAAAAGTTTGTGTCTCTTTTATCCATATAATACTTGAACAACCAGGCCAAATAGTACAGTTCATTTTTATAGTCAGAACTTTGAATATATATTTTTTCCTGAGCACCATTTGGACTACAAGAGCACCTTGGGACTGTCAGAGCTACTAGGATACTGTCCTGTCCTGCACAATTGGTAGGCAAAGGTTCTCATTTGCAATAATGATATTGGGCACTATAGTGATCTTTGGGATGATTTCCATTTCATTTGCCATTTGACACCCTTGCTCAATAGCCCAATAGTGACTGCTTGGTGGCGCTGGGGTTAGAACCTGTGACCTGCTGATTAGTAGCCCAACCACCAAGCTACCTCCACCTTCTCAATGAGGCCTAAGACCTTACCGTGTCTGCTGGGTAAGAATTTTAAGCCTAAATGTTTGGGGAGTATGTTGGACCACATCCAATTTTACTGAAATCAGAACGGTTCCAGAGTACACACCTTGTTAATGGGAAGTGTGGTGCACTTGTTAATTATTGACGGTGATGTAGCTGTACCTGAAAATTTTTTTGTTTAATAGGGGAAAATTCTTGTTTGCAGAATTAAAAAATTCGCTGCAGGGTTCGAACCCGCGCAGGGGGAACCCCATTGGATGTCAAGTCCAACGCCTTAACCACTCGGCCATCACAGCATGACACATAGAGTTATCTAAAGCCCTACACTTAATGCTTACTGTTCATTGTTTTACCGATGGTCACTTCTGTGGGTGCCAGTGAGGTGATCCTTTCCCCCCAGGTGTTGGTAGAACTCTCTGAGTTCAATCTCCTCTTTGTTTTCTGTGTTTAGGTTGCTTACAGTAGCCAGCTAGCAGTAGCAGTAGCCAGCTACATACATAATCAACAGAACATTTTTTACACAACTGGTGGTCATGTGGGCCAGGGGTAGCTCAGTGGTTAAGGCATTGGACTACGGTTCGGAAGATCCCAGGTTCAAACCCCACAACCACCAAGTTGCCACTGTTGGGCTCTTGAGCAAGGCCCTTAACCCTCAACTGCTCAGATGTGTAATGCGATAAAAATGTAAGTCGCTCTGGATAAGAGCGTCTGGCTAAATGTAAGTTGAGTGATATTATCCATACCGAGTGACCCAAACAGCACTTGACTTTTTTTCTTCTAGCTGATCTTCCCTCTGTGTTTTCTCTTTTCAATTGTTTCACATTCTTGAGAGTGATGCTAACTAGCTTGTGACTAACATGCTGCTAAGTGACAGATTTAGAGTCGGTACTCCCACTCCGTACCACATTCTGTTACCTACTGAGTCTGTTATTCATGCTAATTCAGAGCATTTTTGTTTGAATACAAGTATTCCCTGTATACCAGTGTGGGTTGGATTGCCCCCAGTGTCCTCATTGCACCGAACAGGCAGCCACTGCTAACCGTGCTACAGGATGCTTATACGAACAATGTCTTAAGCTCCTGGAAAACAAATATGTGCAGCAGCTATTTACCAACTGTATTAGTATTGACCATCTTAAGGAAACTGTGTCTGATTCAAACATCCATTCAGACAACTCCAGGGCTGACGGTGTAATGATGTCAGTGCAGACACAATACAACACAACACAACACAACACAACATGCTTGGCTGGCAGTTTTGAGTCTTGGCTCAGAACTGTATCTGGCCCAATCACCTCAGTCTAAAAAGGCTGTTGGTTGTAAACACCCAGGCCCCGTGACAACTGGTAAGCACTGAAGCCCAGAAAGCAGTCTGAGTTGCTCTCTAGACAAACGACTAACATGGAAGCAGACATAGTTCAGCTGAAATCAGTGTTCCAGAAACTGAGACTCTGTAGCTCAGAGGCTTGCAGTCTTCAGAATAAAATTCCATATAACTCATTGGCCAGTCGTCCTATCTTCTCTGCATGCCAATTTGTATCTATGAGGTTTGTTTAGGATGACGATGACTTAACAGGTAAGTCATCAGCCTCAACTCCTGCTTCTATTTTCGGTGCCAGCTTTCCTGGCTTGCTATGGCAGGCTCAAAAGAAGCTGTGGCAGCCATCCCGAACATGCTTTGGCTTGGAAAGGATTAGGTTGAGCACTTCCACCTACAGGATCAAATACCACAGTACAAGTACCTTCTAACTCTAAGGACGATTCAACTAAGCCCAAATGTCCTCAAAATGGTCTTCAAGAACTTGTTTTCCATTTTTTACTTTCTCTTGTTGTATAGCAGAACATCTCTTGTCCGAGATGGATTGTAACTATCTGTGGGTTTGCCCTGTCTGACAAAATTGCTGAGGAATGAGGAGTGAGGTTTAGCAATCCAGGAAACACTTCTGAATGCAAGAGCCTTTAACACATATCTCTGTCTTTCATTAAGAAGAAATGGTTCTGCAAATGGTGTTCGCGTTATCAGCAGAACCCTACACATTTTCCAGGTTTGTGGAAGGTGTATGTTGCAGAAATGGCATCTCTTTCTCATTCATTATTCTCCTGGCATTTTCTTTCTCTTTCAGTTCATTAGAACTGAGACAAGGTGCCAACAATTACCATGGATGGCTAGAAGCCACCTATGGCACTTCCTTCTTCTGTTGGTGTGTTTTGAGGATGACTTGCTGTGGCCTGTTCATACTTTATCCTTTGGGGCATTTGCACATTATGGCCCCCGGATCATTTGTGAGAACATTTGACTTCAACGTCTGGTTCATTTTGATCAGTGAGAACACAATCGTCCCCGTGCTCGGAACAATACAGCCAATCGTACCTGAGAACGGAAGTTGATCTCAGTTTAGACGCAACGTGATCACTGTTGTCTCCCTTGAAATCTCTGTATGCATGTGTCATGCGCCATCTCATCCTTTGGCCTACACAGCCATAACTGATAAAGAAGGAAGGCGAGCGAGTTACTCTTGACTTTTTTCCCAAAATATCGATAATATTAGGCATAGCGCGAAAGGTGACTTCGTCATTCTCTTCTTCTCTTGAGTTTAATGGCGACTCACAAACCGAGTACATGCATACTGCCAACCTGTTGTATCGGAGAGCGTCCTTGAGAACGAAGAGCAGAAACAATGTGATTTGGAAGTGGGGAAGCAATCGTTCCTGGACATGGTACAAATCAATCGTTCCTAATGTGAAAATGCCCTTGGACAGCCATGCTGTCCTCAAAACGGGCTTTTACCTTCTAAGACACTTCTAAGACCATTGGTGGTCTGTATGATGCTGTAAAAGAAGCATCTACTCTTAATGAGCGTTATTTATAGTTGTACTTCTCCAGCAAGTCTGCCCTGTTACTGCCCGAGTGTCACCAGACGTGGCACATTCTTCAGATTTTAAATGGTTCATACTGTCTAGGATTTTCCGTGGATGAGACCTGTTCCCTGTGAGATTGTTGGCAGAATGTATCCAGGAGTTATACACCACCACCTTGGCAGGTCGAAAGAGATCATTCGAACATGTTTTACTTACAGCATGTATTAATTGGTTGAATTCTTCGGTGGAAGCAGTAATGGGATCGGCATGTTGAATGTTGTATGACAGCAGCATGTGTTGTCGCTACGTTAGCTTGGTGGTATTTGTTTGCATGAGTACATATCCAGCGACTTGATTATCAACAGTGCATTACTCACCTCATTTAATTTGTTTCATCAGGGCTATCGAGGACGTTTAGCAAAACACTCATGCAAATATCGTTTTCATGTCCTGTTTAATAAATTCCTCAGAATGTGTTCCCCAGCTCTGCATGCTCTATGAGGCAGAACCTAAGAGTTGTTTTTACATGGACTCAGTTCGCCAATAATTTTCCTTTTAAACAATTTGCCATGACATACAAGATACAAGCGAGGTAGTTGACAGGGTCTAACTTTAACCTAACTATATCTTTTTTTTTCTTTCTTCACAGACATTGTCAACTGTGACCTTAAGTCCACGTTACGCGTCCTCTACAACCTCTTTACCAAGTACAGGAATGTGGAATGAATTCCTGGTCCACAGCACTCACTTTGGAAATGGCTTAATCAGTATTAGCTGAGTTTTTTTTATTTTTTTTTTTATTACAATATTCAGTATTATTTGCAATATTCAGTATTATTTACAGTATTCAGTATTATTTACAGTATTCAGTATTATTTACAGTATTCAGTATTATTTCAAAGTCTGCTCTGCATTTATCCGCAATGCTATGAAATCTGAATATTATCATTTTTGTTTACACGGCGATGAAGGATTGAGTGATGAAACTAATAGTGGGTTAATGCTAAGCTTGTTTCTTGTTTCTTGTTCCATCAAGATATTTCTTTGCATTTTTAATCTGAAGAGATTATCAAAGTTGTCTCTTCAAATCAGGTCTTCTAATCATCTATTACACCCAGGCCTAGTATAAAACCTTATTCTTGTCCAACATATAGTTGTCCAGGGCTTAGTCCAGACTTGGACACATGACAGACACTGACTGGTTTGATCGAAGAGCCAGACGTATTTTTTTAATATGTAGTCTTAAGGAATAATTCCCCAGGCTTCCTGAAAGGCTTTTTTAGCTCAAATTTTTGGCGGATTTTTGGCTTTTATTTTCAGTCCAGTCCCTGTACCTGACCAGTTTCAGAGGAATGTTTTTTGTTTATTGAGCCACATAGTGACCTAGGAATCTGCCATGCGTCCACGTCTGGACTCCTTTTCACCCCGGACAGCTTCCCCAGTTCTCTTTTGGTGACAGCGAGGCTGCTTTCAGTTTTTTATTTCCTATCACTTAATACGTTTCAAAACGAGGAAATAAATAAAATGAAGGTCTTTTACTTTTTATTTTAAATTGTTCCATAGAGTTTGGGATAGAGGAATCTGTCTTGCACTCTATTAAGTGAACAGACAAAATTATCTAGTTCAGGCACTTTATTGTACTGTTGAATAGGCTTCAATGTTTTTTTTCCTCGACTTGTACGAAACTTCTATAGATCTGAAGCAAACAGACATGAAATTGCCTTCTCCAACCCCAAGGCAATCATAGAATTCAAACCATAAGCAGACGATTGCTACTAGTTTGTAAGAATGCGACGTGACTATTCTGGAAAAAAAAAATAAAAAAGGATTCCTTCGTGCAGTTTAACGTGAAGGTCGGAGCGATCGTTTGTTTCACTGTTGCAGTTTGAATGCAGTGTGTGTGGGGCCTGACAGGCTGAGAGGAAAAGTGAATTCCTGTCTTTGTGCTCTCCTTATTCACCACTGACCATTTTGTGGGACTGTCCTGTGTGTACTTTTCAACGAATGAAAGACGAATAAATTGATCTCGATCGCTCAGTCACATTTAATAAGTTTCAGACCAAAGACTGCATTTTATTTAACCCCTCAAACAAAAGGCTCACTTGAGGCAGATGCAGTGTTTCATTTTAATGGCTCAGACCGGCACTCTTCGTTCTGCAATAAAGTCTGCATGATGAAATCTGGGTTCTATCGCTGAAACAGTGGAAGGGTTTCGTCTTCTCAAAAGCAAAGGTCACATATCCTTCCTTGTTTAATGGTGCAGTACGGCACCACTGGGCCCAACAAGGTTATACCGCAGGTCAAGGGATAATAGGAAATGTGGATCGTTTAAGGGTGCGCTTCTCTGTGTAATTCGCTTGAAAACCTCCAGGTTTCGTCAGCTCTGTATTTTTAATGTGCAGGTCCTTGTTGTTTTTTTTGGCTTCATGGACATAACAAGTTGAATAACTTAATTACACAGAGACCTGTGGCTGAGTTACACTTTCACACAGGTTTTGTTGAACTAAAACGTGAATTGTAGGCTCCGGTACCAGGCTGTCAGCTCTTTTTTTTTCTTTTTTTTTTTTTCACGCTTCCAAATTGCACACTTTTTATCCCAAAAATACTATTTCAAAAGAAGCATTTTTTTGGGGGAAAAAGTACACATGGCCTGTCATATTCGTTGGTCCCCCATTAAGAGCCAGCTGTGTTAAATGTGAATTTCACTGTTAGCGCTTTCTCCGACAATGGCCTTTTCGATAAAAACCTTTGTTCTGCTACATTTTCTGACCCATTATATGACTGGAGCTGGGGGGAGATTAAGAGACGAGGGCGTCTTCATCACTGAGCTGCCTCTGAGAGCCTAAATAACAGCGAAGACTACCTGTGTAATTGTCCGGCGCTAGGGTGTCCTGAATAGCCATTAGCTTTCCTACCGCAATTACCTTTCCTTCAGTCCCCTTCATGACACCAGGCGTAGCCGAGAGCGCTAGAGAACCTCAACCCCTGCTTTACTTCCAAACACAATGGCTGAAACTGAGTATCTTATCCAGGGTAATATTGATTCGTGCTTAAGATTCGGGTCATTACGAGTAATTGATTCCTCCATTGCGTCCTCTTAACATGCCTCGGGAGTGCGCTTACACCTGCATGGATTACAAAATTCTGATTTTTTTCTATAAAATTGCAAAACCAAAGGGGAAAAAGGTGTCAAAAAGCATGTGCACTGTCATTATTATGGGAAATCTACTATGGGAGCTGTAAATTTTATAAGATGGGAGTTATAAAACTTGAAGTGGACATTATTTTAAGCATACAGTATGTAATGGTGTAATGAAGTGTATTTAAAGGTGTGGTTTGTAAAAATTTTTTTAACCTGTTTCAATAACTGCATGCAAATACCCATTAATGGTCATTAACGAAATGGATTACAGACAATGTTTAAAAATGTTCTGACCCTGAAATTAGCTCCACCCCCTCCCCCAGGTCTGATCAGCTGCCCACTTTTTTTTTTTTATAAGGCCGTCGAAAGGAAATTTGAAGGCATGCTCATCCTTTCACTGCGGTTACACGTTTGACTCACAGGCAGCTGACAGCAATAAAAATTACAAACTGCTCCTTTAATTAATATATCATTTTTTAAAATCTCAATATAAGATGGCTTTGATAATTCTGCTTTGATTACCATGTGATAAAATATGCATATCTTTATTCAAAATAAAAGCTGATTTGAGTACAAAAGATATCTTTAATTATGCTTTTCTTTATTTTTTTAATTATGAAACTCTTTCTGACAATTCTATTATATTTAGATATGAGAGTATTTATATATATCACAGCATCATTGAATATCCAAATCTGATTGTTTTACATTGTTTTAATTTTCTACAATCACAAATCAGATTTTTATAAATGCACCATTAATAATCCGGTTTGTATTAGTGCGCCAGATCTAAGATATTATTGCTTCTGTAATAAAAGCTAATTAATAAATTTGTTTTAATAATAAACAGGTTATGTCGTTATATGATGTAGTGTTGCATTTTCACTTCACTCGACGTAAGAAGCCAAACCTGTTCCAGCATCACAATGCCCCTGTGGAATTGGTTGTAGTTTTCAGGTTGAAGTGGAAGAACTTGAGAGTCCTGTACGGAGCCCTGACCTCAACACCATTGCGGAGGATGTGAGCGTTGACTTGGACAGAACTGGAGCAAAGCTTTCTCACCTGACACCAGTGCCTGATTTCATTAATGCTCTTGGGGTTAAATGAGATTAGACGCAGTGATAAATCTAGAATGGAATGTACAAAAAGTACAGATGGGTGTCATGGTCAGGTGTCCACATTTTTTTGGCCAGATAGTGTATATTCAATTTTTCTTTTTTTTTTGTCATAATAAGCTTCTTCTCACTCACCTTGTACCTTTTAAACCTATCCTGTTCATGGTTGTGGGAGGCCTGGAGCGTATCCCAGGGGTCTCAGGGCACTAGGCGGGGGACATCCTACCAGTCCATCGCCGGGCACACAAGCATGCACACACTCACACACTATGGGCTATTTGAAAATCTCAACTAGCCTGATCTGCATCTCTTTGGACTGTGGGAGGAAACCGGAATACCCAGATGAAACCCACCAAGTCCTGGGGAGAACATGCAAACTCCATGCACAGACATGAAGTTGGAATCGAAACCCCAACCCTGCCTTTCGTGAACTATAAGAGAGATGAAGAGAAAGGGAGAAAAGCGGCTACTGATGGGATGCCTGGTTATAACTGCTATAACACTGTCTTGTGTCTTGTAACATTAAATTTGACTATAAATGGTTAACAGTTCATGATGTGGCTTCCATTAATTATTCATTCATTTTCTGTACCGCTTTATCCTTCTATTCAGGGTCGCGGGGACCTGGAGCCTATCCCAGGAGGCTTGG
>JAOTQY010000003.1:5225969-5236710 GCA_026413445.1 Dolichallabes microphthalmus
CGACAATAAAAAAATTTATGTTTTTTGGGCTTTTTTCATTAGCGTCATGTGCTATGTCAATAATATACTGATATATTATATATCAATATTAAACATATAAATATATAAACCCATTAACTCATACAAGATTTTTTATTATTTTTTTAACTAGGAGTGCTGGTGTTGGCCGTCATACCCTTGTAGCGCCTTCAAATCAAGGCCTGTTTTTCGCCTTACTGTTTCTGACAACTGTGTATTCAAATGAGATTTTGTAGAACGTAAACCAAATGACCTACACAGCGATATTCTTTCGTGACACTGTTCCATGCAATATTTCGCAGTTGGTAAAGCCCAGGGTGTATCTGGAGATAGCAAAATATATTGCTTAGGTGTATGTTATATGAAATTGATTGAATCAGGGCGCAGGAGGATAGTTGAATGTGGAGAGCTTATTGCTTTCTTAAATGAGCTTCTGTCATGAAAAGTGTAATCTGTAAAGATTACAAGGGCTTATCCCTCGTGCTTATGGCCAATCTGTTCGCCAACATTTGATCTACATGTGGAGTTGCTTCAGTTTTATTATGGAGGCTGACTTTAAATACGCAGCGCCTCTCTGAAAATAAAGGCACCCTCGTAATGCGACCTGTCTGAAGGGCGAAAATGACAGCGGCGTGATCTATGCCTTATTTAACCGCAACTGTTTCTTATGGCTTCGCTCCTCTCAAACCGCATTTCCACCTGAGTTCCCGACCACACTCAGATTTTCATTTGGCCCCTCAACCCTGATCCAATCTGCCACCTGAGAGAGGCTATGAAAACAAGCAGTTGTGTAAGGCTATGAAGCAGTTTACAGTCTGCTATTATGCAGGGACCCAGCACACGAGCTTCCTGGATACGGAAAGCTAATGTTTAACAAGAGGCGTATGAAACCTTTTGGCAGATGACCCGTATCGGTGAATGAATCAGGGCCGTGACTGTACGCAGGTGTTTAGTGCCATGCGCCTGCCTGGGATGAAGTGGGGGGCGGGGGTGGATTTAGACCGGCTCCTCTAGGACTCTGTGGCATTTGCATAGATAAACCTCCCTCTTTTGATGCGTAATAGTTAAAGTGCTGAAAGAACAGGCATCACCTATGAGACAAGAGCAGGAGATGAGATAAGAGAACACTGGGAAGCAGGCTGAGTATCAATACTGAGGAACGACGGTCAAAAGGAACAAATGTACTTAAAGAATCGTGCAGAATCATGTGCTTAGACATCTTATTCATTATCTATTAATTTGCATCAAAAGAGGTGCCCGGGTGGTGTTTTTTTTTTTTTTTTTTTATCATGATGATGATGATGATGATGATGAACTGTTTGACACATAATCCCCTGCCTCCCTTCCTCCTTCTCTAACTGCCAAACTGATGTAATGATTAGAGTTGATAAAACATGCTGCTCTCTAAACAGAATTAGGAAGCTTACACAGATCACAAGCCTGCAGGAGAAGCATGCTGGCATTTCCAAATCTCTTTCAGAAAATAAATCTATTGTATAAAGATGCAAATTTTATGCATTGTGTATGGAAAATGAGTGGTGTTGAAGAATTAAACTTAAAACACTTAATAAAATTGAGAAGTAAACTATTATGAAATAAACATTCTGCTGAGCCTTAAATGATCATCTCAGAACTTTTGCCAGAGATTATTACATACAAATATTTATGATCACGACATGACAATCTGGATATACAGTTCCCCCCCGGGTAAAACCAGAGGTAACCATGGCAAGGAAACCCCCCTGAGATAACAAGATAAGAAACCTTGAGAAGACCCAGACTCAAGAGAAAGCCCATCCTCATCTGGGTGACACTAAACAGTGTAATTAGAAAATCAATGCTTATTATTTTTTATTTAATAAAGTGTTCAAAGTGCATTTAAAGCAATCCCCTGTCCATTTTAGGAGCACACAGAACAACATATATGGTTGGAGCTCAGTAGACTTTTTTCCATGTATAAATGATTAGTTTACCTAAACAATGGTTCCCAAATATGCCCTGCGATGGATTGGCACCCTGTCCATGGTGTACCCCGCCTAGTGCCCGAAGTCTCCTGGGATAGGCTCCAGGTCCCCCGCGACCCTGAACAGGATGAAGCGGTATAGAAAATGAATGAATGAATGAATGGTTCCCAAATAAATATTAGTAAATCTAATTCAAGTGGATCTTATCCCACTTTAAACTTTTTAATTAAGTTTAATATCAACATCGGTCCAAGGCCATTGGTGGCTAAGTGGTTGGCTTCTCACCTGCCATGCAGAAAGCTTGGATTTGATTCCCAGCCAATGCCCCAAACCCAACCACTAAATGCAGTGCATCCTTAGTGCGGGTCCCAAGCCTGACTAAAAATGAAAGGGTTGCATCAGGAAGTCCAATGTGCAGATCAGATGGACAACAACAACAGAGATCCTATATCACACAGATTGTCTGTTTTTTTTTTCGTAGTGAGGAACCCTTTTAAAATATGCAAAATATGTTTCACTGACCTTGTAAGTAAAGGATTTTCTCACAGACTCAAGACTTTAGATTCAAGCTTTATTTAGGTATAGCTACTTGATTTAAGGTATTAAGGGTGGATTAATCACACATGACCAGTCCAAAAGGGTAATAAGCATAGGCCCAAGTCAATATTTAATATAACAAATTAATATATAATAAATGAATAAATACAGCATACAAGAGACACCTTAATACATCTATCTATCTATCTATCTATCTATCTATCTATCTATCTATCTATCTAATAACCCTGTGGGTCTGTGGTTGAGAACTGCTCTCTATATGTGTGCATAATTAAAGACACCCCTTCGTGTAGGCTGACTAGTGGATTATGTATTAAGGTATTAAGGTTTGGATTAAACAACATGATCAGTGGAACAAAGTAATAAGCATACACTGAAGTCAATAATAAATATAACAACACTGTTGTAACTAATTGTAATAATAATGATAATAACAAGAATAAATGAATCAATTAATGAATAAATACAGTATACACTCTATCTATCTATAGGCTATGCATCAGGGACCCCAGTTTGAACACTGGTGTATGTGTGCATAACTAAAGACACCCCTACATGCAAGCTGATTAGTGGATCAGGCTTAGAATGCAATGTGTATTTTACTGAACATTTATCATTAAAGCATAACTGCAAAAATTCTTATGATATAGAAATGTATCAGAAACACAGAGTCTGTTTATTCAGGGGTGTATTTATGAAAACCTTTAGTGGAAGGCTAATAAAAGTTACGCACTGGGGACTCATTTCTTCCTCCACTTCTCCGAGGTTAATAAAGCTGAAACGTAATCTGCATTCATTCGAACCGTGAAGCGCGCCTCGGCCTACTCCCTATTGGACAATCCGGCCGACGTTGCTCTGTGAAGTCATCCTCATGGACGTGGCCACGCCCTCCCCCACCTCCTCCTCATCGCTGGGCTCTGGGGGGATGACGCCACCCTTTTGGCTCCGCCCTCTCGCACGAACCCGACGCCTTGCGTTCATTTCATTCCTGCTCTCATTCCGCGCATTCTTCGCATCTCTCGGTGTGTCGGCGATCCGCGCTCGCATTCCCGCCCGGCCCTGAACCGCCACGAGAACTTTACGCAGTTTGCAAAAAAAAAAAAAAAAAATTCAAATCAATTCTCACATATTAGAAAGAAAAAAGAAAGAAAAAAAAAAATCAAAGGGGCGGATCTGTTAAATCACAAATAATATCCATTACGGACATTAAAGGTAAGTTTGATGTTAATAAACGGGTTGATGTGGAAACTTGTATGTCGTCATTAAAAATGGACACAATGTAGCGCAGTTTAGGGAGAAAACCAAAGTGAGCCGAAGAGGACGGGCTGAAAGTGTTTTCACACGGATTGAGTTCGCTCCTCCAGTGCCTTCTCGACGCCGCCGCAACAGGGTGCTTTCACTTTGTGACTCAGTGCCGTAACCCGCCTGACATGGCACCGAAAAAAATCTTTGGCATTTTTCACATTTTTTGCGCTCTAGAACCCGCTCGCGCGCGCCATTGCTCGGCACGAGAGCCGCGTCCGCTCCCTCAGAGCGCTCTCCGCGTTTTATCCCAAACGTTTGGATGCTGAAATTATTATTATTTGTTTCTTTTTTCTGGGGAACAGCATGACGGATCCAAAATGTTGCTGTGTTCTTTCCCACAGTTCGCCCTGCCGGAAGTTGCAGATCTCCTCGGAGCGTGCGGAAACCCAGCGCCGGGAGGAGAGACTTGTTGCTCTTGTCGCGTCTTTTTCTTTTTCGCCTGCTTGTTCTGTTTCAGTCCTCACCGTGAGTAGCTTCCACGTTTCCTTTTTGCCTCTTTCTCTCTTTTGCATTATGAAGCACTGTTACACTTCTTACGCAAGTCTTTATTGTGATAAAGGTCGTCAAGAAATATCATGATTCATCCCCATAGCGACATGGATTTATTACTACTAATCGGTGCTTTTGGGCAAAAACTTTTTAAGGAGAACTTTTCTTGAGAATCTGTTGCGTTTGACCACGGGATGTACATTATTTCAGGCTCTTGATGAACTTAGTGAACACATTCTAGCTTACATTTCTCTTTGTTTACTATGAGCTAGTCAGATTTCGCCATTACTCCAGCCCTTGATTATTTACAGTAAGGAATAAGCCTTGGGTTTGTCATTTCCTTTGTTGGGATTGCCCGCCTTCCTTCTCCTGCTGTGTGCACTAATGCCTAAAGAGCAGCTCGTTTTTTTTTTTTTTCATTGCTGCGCGAGAGGACATGAACTGAAATAAGGTTACACTGTCTCTTTAGTAATAAAATAATAAAGATTGCGCGCGAGGCTGATGTGTAACAAAGTAGCGCCTTTAGCAAACATTTTGTCTCAAACAAAATGCCCCTGTTTTGTTACAAAGTAGCATAGACTTGTGCTTTACACACACACACACACACACACACACACACACACCTAGTGTGCTGGAAATTGTTACAATTGAAATTGTTGTGAAATTCAAGTTTTCATTTCTTAAAAACAACAACAACAGATACTCAGCGTTAGACCTCTGCTGCAGTTTTTTTTTGGCTAAGCTAATGCTTAGCTGTGCACTTTCCTCACCTGTTTAAAATTTACCCTTTAAGCTGGATGAACTCAGCTCGTTTGGTTTGTTCAACTTAATTTTATCCCCAATTTATTCTAAATTGGTACCATAATTTAAAAAGTGCTTTATTAGCAAATATAACTCTAACTGTTTATAACTTTGACCAACTTCACTGCTTCATTCCTCATTCAGTGCTCCTGCTCAATCAAATGTAATAAGGTTTATAAATTACCCATATTAAATATTTCATCAAAAGCATATTTAGCCTAATATTTCATTTATATTATATGTCCTAAAGGAAATAGCATACTGTACTTATAATAGTGAAGAGGACTTAAAGTTACTGTCCCACTTGCTCAGCTTTCTGCAAACAAGTTACTATTGTGTTTCAAGACTAAGCCTCCTTTCTCACAGTTAATTATTGCCTTATATTTCACTGTGGCCTTTATTTAAAAAAGAAAAAGAAAAGAAAGTCCAGCATGACACAATGTGTTGTTTGTTTCCCTCTAACTGGGCCGTCATCATTGACTACAGTAAACAGATTGAGACTTGACCCCTGACGTGACCTTATCTTGGAAAGCAAATCCGCTCTTTGAGAAAGGATCCAAACGAAGAATAAATCTGGTTTAGCAGCAGTACTGGATATGTGTTTTGCTTGGGCAGTGAGAGGACCTGTTGGTTCTGTAGGGTCTGTGATTTTTGGCTTGCACGTGCTGAAAGCACGAAGATTAGCAAAGGCGGCATAGAAAAGTACCGAAACACCATTGCATGGTCATGTACAGATTTTACATGTGAATGCAATTTTTCTTCAACTGTACCTTGTCAGTGAAGTGGGAACCTCTAGGGCCTTTTATGCTCTGTTTTGTATGCATTTTATTTTACGTACATCACTGAATATTAGGACTACTTATGTACTTTTCACTTTGGACTAAATACTTCATACCTATTACCAGGTTATTAATAATACACACTAAATGTAAAAAAAAAAAGATTTAGCCTTAAAGGTGCCACTGCAGTGACAAGGAAAAAATTTTTTTTTCTTTCGCTTAAAAGTCAAAGAGCTCTTGTACATGACATCATTTAAAAAATACTGCACATCTATTCACATGCTATTTGCTTGCATACATTTAAGAATTATTCAGTGCTTTAGTGATTGACGCCGGGCATTTATACAATGTGATGTATTTATACATAGTTGAAATTCAGTTTTTCTGGTTTCAAATGATATTTCTTTTGTTCGACCCAGATATGAGAAAAGACATGAAGTGTGATTGTGGTTGTATTTCTTAAATATGACCCATTTAATGACATGGAGCGAATTGCAGACTTCAAACAGTGCTTGGTCGAATCTGTGCATACTTTAATGATAAATGTGAAATAGAAGATGAAAACTTATTAATTTTCATATTTTCTGTGTGTGAGCGGTGCTGCCTGTGAGTATGGCTGGAAAGAAAAAGAATGCAGTCTTTTACTTGAGAAATGGGAAGAGAATAGGTGCATTGCTCCGACATAGTGGATTGGGTTACCTCTGGGAATGGAGGATTGTGGGGGAATGGACACAACACAGAGAGACCCTATTGTCTTTCCTGTTGCTGAGCCAGGGAGGAGTGTACGTGTGTGTAGGCTAGGCTGTTGAGCCGCAGAAGGCAAACAGTGCTGCGCTCAAGCTGACATCTGGTTTAGTCGCCTTCTGCACCTGTAAGGGTAAAAAATGCAAATATGAACGCTACTCTTAGTGCTTCCAGGACGCAGGCTAACGGCCATTTGTCAAGCCGCTGCTGGCACTCGCTGTCTGCACCAGGCCATTGTTATGCCAGCAACAGGCGGCGCTGGCCGTGGCACCATATGGCTCCTGTATGCTTCAGATAAGATATCGACTCACTTAACTTATCAACGGCATTTTAATACGCCTCATATTTCAGTTGCCAGCTGTTTTGTTGCTGAGGATGAATTTGCTTTTGGGAAAAGTTATTGTTGATTTTTTTTTTTTTTTATCTTTTAACGTAATCAAGGTATGATTAGTACATATCAGAGTACTTTTTTGCAAACCTTGTGAGCAGGGTGGTCTAATAATAATAATAATAATAATAATAATAATAATAATTTTTTTTTTACCAAAACAATCATGAGGCTTGTTAAAATTAATATATATTCATACTGAAATTACTGTGCATAATGATCTCAATGGAGAAGGCTTGCTTGTTAAAATTTGCATCATGCAAATCGTATGCGTTTCCGTGGGTTACCTTAAATCCAAATCAAGGCACTGTCTACACTATGAGGAGTCATGCCACCCACCCAAGTAAACCATATGTAACATGCAAAGGGAAAAACCGCCCAGGTCGTTCTGTTGTAGGCAATTTCTCATTGGACAGATGGTGTGATGGAGAACTTACTTTTACCTCCCTGAAGTTTATTGTTTTTCTAAAATGATGTTTCCGGAGGTGATCTATTGCTCTTAGACTACAGCAGTATCACATTTATTAAGTAGTAACACAATATACTTTTTTGTTAATTACATAGTTGTCATGGAATGTCATGGAATGTCCATGAAACAACTCAGTTCCTGTTATTATTTTCATTATAACAGCTGTAAACAATCCCCGCATGCTTCCTTTCTCATTTTCTTCGCTTTCCTATAGCTACAATCTGTTTTAGAAATCTTCCCTCGCAATGGAAAATGTAAAGGAACAGCTTCGCTTTCGAACTCACTCAAGTCAACTTTTGTTAAACGTTGAAACGTTGTTTTCTGCAGAAACCTTCACCAGAGCATCACTGATACACTTTTCGCCATCATCGATCCATTGTTCATTTTAAAAGTCTACTCATGAGGCTTAAATTCTCAAGGTCCCAGTGAATAAGTTTTTATAGAAATGCTAGTGAATGAGAGAGAGAGTGCGGTAATGGTATAATAATCAAACCTATGTTCGGCAGTCCAGATGGCGCTGCTGTCAAAATTGGTTAGAGAAGTCAATCAACACTTTCTGACCAATCAGATACACGGATATAGCAGTTCTTTTGTATGATGGCAAGATGATAAAAGTGAGCGAATTACTAAGACAATCTGGACTCCATGAAAAACCAAGTGAGCTGTCAAGCTGTATTTTTTTTTTGGCGCTCCTTTCTGCGTGTCTGTTCTTGTATCGATTTGCAATCGTTTCTATCCACTTAGTGAGCGGCAAGCAACAAATAGATTTCATAATGGCTGTGTGCAAGGAGCTGAGGGTTTACCTCAACACGTTATGAATGAATCACACACAAGCGTCCACGCCGCTTTTAGCAGCAGCTAACTCGCTTTTCCTCCCATCTTGCGGTCACAGGACAATGTGAACTGCTCAACTCTGCTGGGACGGAGCCCAACACAAACAGCCACGTCCTGTCTGCTTTATTCACCATCCACATCATTTCCTATTAGAATCTATCTGTGGTCGGAGCAGAATCAGAGAGATCATGGGCTTTAAAAATAAGGATGGAAATTATTAAACGACTTGGAAGATGCTGATTATAAACTTTGACATAATTGCAGGCCTAAATGAGCAACCCCCCCCCCCCCCACCATAAAAAAAATCCAAGCTTCTTATTATATTTTGGTGGATGTGCAAGAGTGATGCTATTCCTGTCCTTTTTCATCGGCACATTTCCCAGCAATGAAGGCAGCTGGTCTAAATAAAGGTCTAAACTGATCAAAAGTGGGTTGAAACATACCGAGATGTGTTCACTCTTTCCAGAAGCAAGCACGGGTTTTCCGATTTGTGTTTCACTTGGCGTGAAAGGACTCATGTAGGTTTAATACAAAATGACATACAGTATTAGAGGCAGTTGGAAGCCGTAGTGTACAAGGCTAGTGTTACACTATGAAATTTAATAATTACATTTTTAGATAATTAGACTCTGTATTTTAGCCGAAGACATGTGAGCTCAGCTGTCACAACTTCAGCATGGGCTTTCCATTTAAATAAGAATTTTGAAGTTTTTAAATTTCATATACACTCCCTGGTCAGAAAAAAAAGTCAACACAACAAGATTTCATTCAGCTGCCTTTAGCTCTGATTACAATGTGGTGGCCAGTTCATGTGTGAAAATGGTTCCTCATGCTCCCTTTTACAATATGAGAGCCAGTAGGGAATTAAAAACTGTGATAACCTGGTCGTTCACCACATTCAGGTCATCAGCTGACATTATTTTATTGCCACATAACATTGCTGAGTCTAGACCTAACTAAAAGCAAGCGCAGATTGCCTCCAGTGCTTGTTAAATGGGTATTATGCATGATACGTACATCGCTTCATGTCCTTCTCTCCTTATCCTGAAGCAGCCGTCACTCTGGATTAGGGTCAACCTGAACCGCATGACCTTTTTCCATTGAGTCCAATCTTTATTCTCCCCAAAATACTGAAGCCTTTTTTTTTTTTTCCTGATTAGTGGTTTTCTTATGGACGCACAGCTGTTTAGTCCCAAATTTGTTTTTGTCCCCACTGTTTTGGACAGCAGGGTGTCATGAACGCTATTCAGATTACGCTCATACTTGTCTGTCATCCTTCAAAATAGAGAAGACTTCTTGTAAAATCTGTATAGGTGACACCCGACCAAATATGTTAATTGTTTAAAGATCTTACGAAAAGACAGAAGTAAATTAATACTATAGAAAATTTAAGCATCAAAGCAGAACTGAGCAATTCAATAACCGATTATGTTCGTATGAACGGCAAAGAATCAACAGTGAGGCTCAGTTTTAAATGCTGCGGATGATTTTTTTATTATTATTATTATTTTTTTCCTTCAGGTGATGAAACCAAGTCTGTGGGCAATGCTGATAATTAGTCATTTCCTGTTCTCTAGAATGCGGTAGTAAGTTTGTGTTTTCTGTAAGTGGATTAGGTTTTACATGTAGAGGTGGGAGGGACAGCTTTCACTGGAATTGAAAATTTGTTTTTATTCTAATCTTTTTTTATCGCTTTTAATCAGTCTTTAAAATGCTAGAGCTTTACTTGCTGATAAATGCAAATGATCTTGCATTTCAGGAAGTTGTGTCGTTTTAGAAGTAAATACAGTGAGGTCCGAAAGTCATTAAGTTTGAAAATCTGTGATGTGGGATTAATGTATTCAACAGGAAATTCAAGAACAAAAAAAGCACATGTGCAATATTTATCTTATCTCTACTATTGAAGAATGTGTTGACACAACACATTTTATTGTATTTGATCTAATCTGGATCATCAGGTTTTACACAAACGTGTGGAGTCTGTCAGCTCGAGTGCAGACTTCATCATTAAAGCTGGACCTATTAAACAACTTACTATTTTTTACACTTTCAGATAAGTTTCCACTGTGTGTGTGTGCTAGCAAAAAATGTGAGGATGGAAAATGTTTAAACAAAAGCAAATTAGAGTTTCTCCAGTAGCTCATTTCCATAGACACTGAAACAGTGTTTATGGAGGAGGAGTGAAAAGGTTTCAGCATTATCTGAAGAGTATTTCAGCTGGAGCATTAACACACACGGATATCAAGGAGCTTTAAGACCGATGCTAAGTTGTTAAAGAAATTAGAGATGCTCCGATCAGCATTTTTGGGGCCGAACACCGATTACCGATCACCAAGATCATGATCTGCCGATTACCGATCACTGCCGATCACAGAATGGCAGGGGAATGGAA
>JAOTQY010000003.1:5300301-5310453 GCA_026413445.1 Dolichallabes microphthalmus
TGGGCTGATGGGAATTGTAGTTCCCGCTACCTCCCGTTTGCTCCATTCGCCTGAGCAAACTTTTCTCAGAAGACCTACCATTTTATCGAGTCATGCGACACGGTATTATTGAAATAATTTGTTATTGCGGTACGACGGTATTTACAATACCGTTACATCCCTATTAAGCACTAAATTAAGAGTCAGCAATAAACGTACAAGCCAGTGTAAATCAGTTTGGTGATTTATATAACAAATACAAATGAGTGATTGAAGGAAAAACACATGCTTATGAACACAGCTGTACCAAAACCGTCTCTCTCAGATGGTGTCTTAATAATGATGGTAGAGATAATGTCTCTCATACAGTAAGTGTTCAGCTGGGATGATATTTGTTGACTGTGAATGACGAAGCATATGATTTACATTCCTTGCATCCTCTTCAAGCCTCTTCAAGAGACCACACCCGTGACAGGATCACCGTGATTGGTCAGAGGAATGCTCTATTGATCCGCAGTGACGCTGCATATATACAGCATATGAAATCCACTTTCATATCCAGCGCCCGAGTGTGCAGTCTATTATTCACTCTTTGTACATTCGCACACTGTTCCGTGCCCTCGCTGAATTTTTGAACCCGTGCCCAGAACTGCTTGAATACAACAGCGCACTTCAGTCTGAGTCTGCATATGCTCCGGACCATTTGGCTGCTATATTTGGCGTGGCGTAAGCAGGAGAAGCGCCAGATCAAAGCCTTCGCTAATTCAGTGTAATATTTCTAAACAATCAGGAGGGGCCCGGCTCGCAGCTTTAATAGCTGTTTAAACATCGCGCATGTTTTACCCAAAACCAAATGCTAACTAGTGGCAATCGTTAAAGTGGGCAGCGTCGTCGGCAAACGCGAGTCCGCTCGAATTCCGTTTGAAGTGACGAGCCGATCTGAATTTCAAACGAAACCTAGAATCTGCACAATAATGCCTCTCTGGGGTATTATGTGAAAATCTAATGGGGCTGCTTTAATGAAGGAAGAGCATGCTGCAAAGGAATATTTGTGGGTTTTCTTCTTTTTTTTTGTCCCTCTTATTAATTTCTATAATGACCATCATGTCTTAATGAAAGAAAACAGGCCAATGAAAGCTTTTTTTTCCTTCACAAGGATAAAATAGCTTTTAAGTAACGTTCCATTTAATATATTTCTTTATCATCTGCTTTTGAAAGGCTACACTGATAAGGTGCTATTTAACTGGTGTCTAAAGGACTGGACTGCCAGCTCAGCGCGGTGCTGAACATGAATAGTGTATTATAAGACAAAGTACCGATGTAAGGGATACAGATTTCACAGCGATGCTTCATTATTTCACTCCATAATGCATTTAAACAGATGGTGATTTGTCAGCCTGCACTACACAGGATGTCCACTAGATGGCAGATGTATACCAGACACCATATTTTACATTAGTCTATTATGTATGTATCGATTAATGTGCAAGACTGTAATTCTAGTAGTTCTAGAAACCCTTTTGGTTCTTTTCAGGCTGACTTGAACTGCAACGTTCAAGAGGAACCCGGGGCCTTTTATGGCGTCACCAGCCAGTACGAGAGCCCGGAGAACATGACCATCACCTGCTCCACTAAAGTCTGCTCATTTGGCAAGCAGGTGGTGGAGAAAGTTGAGGTAGGTTTTTATGTACAATATATGTGTCTTAGTGCTAATCAGGATGAGAGCTATGGTGGGATTTGATAAGACATTGTTAAAAGCTTGAACAAGTAACCTTATAAGAAATATTAACTTGTATAATTATTTCGCGTTTCGTCTAGACGGAATACGCTCGTTTCGAAAACGGCCGCTTCGTGTACCGGATAAGCCGCTCTCCCATGTGCGAATACATGATCAACTTCATCCACAAGCTCAAACACCTTCCCGAGAAGTACATGATGAATAGCGTGCTGGAGAACTTCACTATCCTATTGGTGAGTCACTGGATCATTTGTTTTCACTGGATCATTCGCAGCGCACCTCAGCCCATAGAGGGTGGTGGTGAGTCACACCCGTAATCTCCAGGATGGGGACAGGTCATCATTCCTGCCATTCTTTTCAGCAATTGTGTATGGGTTAAAATTATTTTTTACATTATTTTAATTAAAATAATAATATTAAAATTTAAAAAAAAATCTGGAAGACTTTCTTTCGGTTGCTCCCATCAAGGGGCCGCTACAACAGACACACCAATGCGCACACAACTTGGCACAGGTTTTATGCCAGATGCCCTTCCTGACATAACCCTCTCATTTTTCTAACCGGGCTTGGAACCAGAACTGTATGCAGTGGCTGGGTAGTATAGGGTGTGGCAACCCACTGACGGCAGGACTCGAACCCAGATCCCTCGGATCCTCAAATCAACAACCTACAGCATTAGTCGACTAAGCCACAACTTTTTTTTAATTTTATATAAAAACACTTTTTGTATTTCTGAATTATAAGCAATGTGTGCATGAAGCAAGTCAAAAATAGCTACAAACAGATTTATTCATGTAATTTATTACAATAAAATAATTTTAGAGATTCTTTGAAATTTGCACCGAATTAAGAATATTCCCCGAATCAGAGAAAACGGTTTAATAATTATACTTTAAAGGTTCTATATTTTGCTGTTTCTTTAAGTCATTTTTTTACCTTAAACTCCCTTTATTTTACTCCTCCTCTTAATGCACTGTTGGAGTTATGTCTCAACCCCCCAAAAAAAAGAACAGGAGTGCTGAGTGACTAGCTGAAGGAGGAGCTCTTCTTATATGAGGTCACAAAAGGGGAAGAAAACAGGAAAAGTTTTTTTCTCTCGTTGTATATACATACTGTATTAGAGACTCATTGTTAAAAATGACAAAAAGTGAAGAATGCAGCAACTATGTCAAAATCTTAAAGGCGTCATAGTGAAACCACTGTTTTTCAATTATGTATAATTATATATGATATAAGGGCATTGGTGTCCTGTTGTGTAGTACTAGCATTTGTGTTTGAGAAAAAAGTGAGTTCTCTCCGATAAGGCATCACGTGACCTTCACCTTTTTTTCCCTCCTCCTCGTCCTCCTCCATTCTTTTCTCGTTGATTCAGTTGAAGAATAGCTTCATTTAAGTGTCAGCTCCTCTGAATCTCTCCGTCTCTCCCCACAGGTGGTCACAAACAGAGACACACAGGAGACCCTGCTGTGCATGGCGTGTGTGTTTGAGGTGTCGAACAGCGAGCACGGGGCTCAGCATCACATCTACAGACTGGTGAAAGAATGAAGCTCATGCCAGCCAGCGGATCTGTCCTATAGACTCTGAACCTCAATTTAAAAAACAAACACAAAAAAAAAAAAAAGTGGCAGTGCCTCTAGTTCAACATTCACCCACAGCGATTCGAGCTCTCATCCGGGTGATGCTTATTGTTATTATTATTTTTTTCCCCAGCCTTTTTATTAATGTATATGTGTTCGATGTTTTGACTGCAGCTGTGAATCACGGTACAGTTGTATTATGTTTTGATACAGGAAAGAATAATTTTAAAGGAATCGACTTTTCTCCATAGGTTGTATGTATATATAAAGCGGCAGTATCGTTAGACCTCGAGGTCGGCTCGAATTAGATTAAATCTGGCCGAGAAAGACGATGTTTTAGGTTCTAACCCTATTCTAATTAATGTACACCTTAAAAACAGATTTAGCCTTTAGGTTCATATAAAACAATACCGTTTATGAATGTGTACGTGTCTGTGTATAACTGTACATACCCACATACCCATGGTCTCTCCAAAGATAAAGAAAAAAAAGTATTTCGGTTTTAAAAATTTGGTTAATTAGAGAGGAATAACTGTAAAGTCCATCTAAATAATAATAATAATAATAATAATAATACAGTTACTGGATATTGGCATCTGTAGCATTCAGGGAATTTAAACGTCCAGCCCTTGAAAACTCTCCTGTGTCTCAGCTGCAATAAAAATATAACCTGTCCTCTATCTACTTTACTGCAAATAATTCCTGCTAACATTTCAGTGATCAAAGGATGCTTTCACACCTAGTACTCCATTTGTCAAACCCAAATCAGTGTGAATTGAATACTTCCAGTAGTAGAAATTTCTTTTAAGTAGAAATGTGTAGAAATCACAAAAATGATGAGTCATGTCTGTGAAGGAGACACAGATCTGTTTTTTTATTTCTCCCTGGACTTTGTCTACAGAAAAATATCATCTTTTAAAGCAGACCTGAGCTACTTGGTCAGAGGTTGGAAACATACAAAAATCTGATTAGCCACTGATCAGATCTGTTAATATTCCAATAATCATTAGAATAATAGTCTAATCGGAATAAAACTGCATCACGTAAATATGGCAGTTGGAACAGTCTGACACTATCTGGCCCGATCGAAATGAGAGGGGGGTGTAAGCTTTCAATAATCAGATTATTAGGTTAATTTTTAGCCATGAAAACACTTAATCCGAGTGTTTCTCTCTTGTTGGAATGAATATCTTTTCTGTGCACGTTTGCCCCATGATGGGGTAACATTAGGTGAGATATGACAAGATTCTTGATCGGTAAACTCTGTTAGAACTCTGTCCGAAGTTGGCATCGAATGGCTTGATCTCATTTCATACGCAGACGAGACTGAATTCTTTTAACCAATCATAATGCAGAAGGCAGGATTTATCGTAAAATATAGGCAGCCTGAACTAAGTAAAAAAAATCTGCCTCTTCTGTTAAATTCTCAGCAGATTAAACACTTCCAATTGGGCAGAACCGCTTAATAAAAAATTCTAATTTGTATTTTGAATAAATGCTTTGAGCGCATAAGCATGCCTTTTCTCATCAACGTCCATGTAAACAGTTAAATCAGAGCAAAAGATAGTTATATAGTAATATTGTCCATGTAAAGGTAGCTGAGGTGATATAAATCTTTATGAATGTGGGAGGTTTTAGTGGGCAGATGTGCTCATAATTAAGACGTGTCATGAATGTAAATAGTTAAGATGGACACATCTGATCTGGTCGGGAAAAAAAATCTGAATTGTGCAATGTGAACACAACCAAGATAAACAAACATAAAATACCAGTTTAAAACAATGTATGTCATCAAGAGTCGAATCATATTTTCACGCCAATCAAATCTGACTAAACCTGCCTAAAACCGCACCAAGGACGAAAAAACTTTCAATTCAAATGGACTGTATGTGTGAAAGCACCCTAAAAAAAAAAAAAAACAGAAAGCACTACATCAAACACCAGAGGCGAGCTGATTGTCAAAATGTCCTGAGCACTTGGATTCTTCTGGGACATGCCTTATCAAGCGAACCTATGTTTTCAGTTTATTCGATGAGACACAATCATATTATCTACAGACATCAGGGAAGATTCTATCATCCTTTTAATCACTTACCTGTCCCCGTTTGTCACCAGTCCTTTAAGTTCCTGTTCCAGTGTCCTCTGCTGCCTTGAACCCCAACACCAAGCCTCTGTGGCCTCCTAAAACTGCGAGCCTTAACTATGGCTGTGAGAGATTTGTTTTTTTGCTTCGAAAAACAAACAAACAAAAAAAAAGACGCCACTAAAACTGTGAGCTCTTTCCTAAGCTGGAAGACTTTTCATGTCCTCGTCCCACGTCGTTCCATGGAAGTGTACAGTCACAGAACTGCCAAAGCGTATCAAAGCACAGTGCCTTAACGGATGCCTATGTTCACGTGAGCTGAGAAAACTGAGCTGAGATCATCGTTTCGTGGTCTGACGAGAAAAAGACTAGCGTGGCTAGCGTGCACATCAGCTCAAGCTACCACTACATCCTAGAAATCTAGTAAAACACTACCGAACTAGCCATGCCTTTCTTATCAGTAAAGACCAAAAAGATTTTTAAGAATCCCTGGAGGCACGATGAATCTCCTCCTCGTTTCCTGCACTGTAGCATACAAGTGCCTTTGGTTCACGTTTGTTTTTTGTTTTTTGTTTTTTGTTTTTTTCCAGCTTAGAAAAGACAAATCGTATTTTGCATGACTATGATCAGAACCAAATAAGTGGATGTAAAGTCAAATATTCACCACAATGCCTTGCTAAAAGTTTATAGTAAACGACAAGGGACGGTGGTTAAATAGTAAAAATACAACGTTATCGTTAACTTTTAATCAGAGATTATTCATTATTATTATTTGTTCTGTTGTAAAATATGTTAAATTTGTGTTCAATCAGATCTTGATAAAGACTGCTTGTTACTGTAAATTGGAAGCCCTTTGTGATATTTTTTCATTTAATTTTAGTTTTTTTTATGAGAACACTGACATTTTCTTTAGGAGAATATATGAACACTACATAAAGTGGATTTTAAAAGTCCATTATATTGGATGAAATCTACAAATCTTCAGCACAGTTTAACACTATACGCCCATTTTTGTTTCGTTTCTAAACTGCTGTCATATGGTTTTAATAGTTTAACTGATCTCTGTGTTGTACTGTTTAATGTAAACTGTGGACTTTATTATGCTTAACAGGAAAAAAGCAAATTATTTCAGTTTTGTTTCCCCCATTTATTCCTCTGTTCTGGTTCACATTGTGTGAGTTGCGTATGGAGATTTTTATTTTTTCATGTATTACTGTTCTATGTGTACGTTTTATTTTTTTGGACATCAGTATATTTGGGAGCCCCGTGTGGCCGTGATGCTGTTACTGCTGCGCTGCTGGCACCACGAACCTTCTCTTCCAGAAGATCCTGAAGATGATCGCAGCCTCCCTGCCTTTACTTCATCTGGGAGCTGAGTACACAACGATCGTACGCTGAACGTTAGAAGGACATTAATTGTCGATAGTGATGGACACTGAGCAGTCGCTTTCCAGAGGAATGATGACCGCACGTCAGCAGTCTAGCTCTTTTGTTTCTTGGTTTGTATTTTTGTCTATGTGTAGGTACTGGTACCTCCTTTGTTCGTTACCATTTAAAAAGTTGGCTTTAAAGTGAACTATTCTCTAGTTCAAAATAGTATCATTTTAAAAAAAGAAAGAAAACTATTGGGTTTGTGTGCAGAGATTTTTTTTTGTAAAAAGGTGCTTTGTATAAAATTATATATTCTGGCTTTTCTTGGTACAAAAGCGTGAGATCTTTTAATATCATGAATGATAGTGAAGTGCTGGAGCAAAGGTGAGAGAGCGAGGAGACGGGAAAACCTGCTATGTGTATGTGTTCCTTACTGCATATGGTCTTGTCTTTGCTCTGTAACATTTTTGATGCCTTCTTGATAAAGTGGTAGATATTTTGTAGCTTTCTAGATACTTTGTATGTATACCATATTGAATAAAATAAATAAGGAAGAAACAGCTGTGCATCCTTGAATTTAAGCAGCAGTGTGATGGGGAGAGAGTTCCCTCGCCTGGAAAAGTTTAATGTTATACTTTTATGGAATAAATATTATTTTCATAAATATGAAATATAGGTACAATTTTTGGACAAATATTCATGCACATGTGACCATTCTGTTATAATCATTCTTCTGGAAAAGCTTTCCGCTGGATTTTTGGTCTGGCATGCAGTCGGTATTCCAGTTTGTCCTACACGAATGTATTCAGTACAGTTAATGTCAAGGATCTTGAGTTCTACATCAGGGGTGTTTGAATCCAGTGCTCAAGGGCCAACACTTTAAACACACCCACTGAACCTGGCAATTAACAGATCAGTTGAATCAGCTGTGTTTAAGCAGAAAATTTCCCAAACTGTTTCCCCAGCTTGAAACTGGCCCTTCAGGCCTGAATTTGAACAGGCCTGTTCTGGTGGAGCTCGCTTTGTCATGCATATTGTCATGCTGGAAAATAAAGGGAAATCCTCTGGTATATGAAGACATTTTATATAACTGCGTCCTACCATTGACACCAGACTTTTGATCATAAGGTTCTGAAAGGTTCTCTAATGCCAGGACAGCCAATCTGCCACTGCTGGGCCTTAAGGCATTTAACCCTCAGCTGCTCAGGTGTATAAATGAGAAATGCATGTCACTCTGGATAAGTGCATCTTCAATATGTGATGAATCTACAGGTAAGGCCTATGTACAGCATAAGCATATGGCTATGCAGGGAAGCATATGTATCTAAGAGACTCTCACGATAGAGAAATTGTGATTGCTAGATTACTGGGCCAGAGCCTAAACTCTGATCCCTAAACTGTTACATTTTCCTTAGAATGAGCATGTGAGGAGAGAGAAGAACTGCACCATGGAACAATGAATTATGTTTTTATTTTCATCATATAGATAGTTTGGTCTGATCCATGGAGGTTGCACATCACATCTTAAAGGACTTCAAGGATCTGCTGCTAATGCCTTCATGCCAGATATCACAGCACATCTTAAGAGGTCTTTTGGAGTTCATGGGTCAACAGGTCAGAGCTGTTTAGGTGGCACAAGAGGACTTGCACAATATTAGGCAAGTGGTTAATAGTTGTGTTTCAATAAGGAGAAAGAGAGAGGATATACAAAATGTTCTGATGTTTTATATTCTATTCTTTTTTGATCTATTTTTAAATGACTTCCAATGGCTTAAAGTAATTATTGAGACCTATACCATCCTTATACCGTTTTGTAAAATTAATAGTTTAAATAGTAGTGGATTTAACTATAATGTATAAAGTAATACCGATTGCAGACACGAGGGGGAGAGCTTGATCAACTATTCTCTATGTAGGAACTTCTCTCACGTCCAAACTATATAAAGTACAGATCAAATAATATGTTATGTGAGATCAGTCTAAAAGAACACCAGGATTAATTTATTTATTAGTTGATTCTGGTGAACAGACGTGTCCCATTCACCAGAAACTCAAAACTGATGGAGTTTCAATCTTGGTTGCTGTGCTCTATTTCAATCTTTAATGGAAAACTGATATCAAGGAAAATGCTCTTTTGCATGCCTTTATTCTTTTACAAAAGATGTTTTTAAATGCTTACACATGAATGATTACAGACTGTATGTCGACTGATTTTACAATGTGTAGTCGAATAACAAACATGCCCAGATTATATGGATGGAAATAAGATACAGCTTTCTGTGCCACTACTTATGTTAGTGCCAGTGCTGTTTAACATATTTATTTATTTATTTATTTATTTATTCATATCGGTAAAGGTGTAATTTGTCTTCTCGATCTCCGAGAACATTTACACACTAATGAAAACTGTAATGATGGCATTAATCAGGAGAGTCAAGTAAAATAGCATTAATATTTTGTGGAAAATCTTTTTTTTTCTGCAAAGCTGCAGCTGAAGGCTAAAACACACACACACACAGCTAATGATGGACTAGGGTTCGCAAGAAAAAAAACAAGTAAGGAATAAAATGTGGTGGGGTTGTGCTGTTAAAAGAAAATAATCAGTTATGTGCTTGTCATGTGACCCAATGTGAAGCAAAGTTTATTTACCCATTACAGCATGTCACATACAGTAGTAATTTGTTCAACTTACACTACAGCAATTTTCCAACAATTACCATGTTTTGTTTATAAAACATTTTTTCCATTTATAATTAATCGTTTAGTCAGTCATCTTCTACACCACTTATGCTATGTACAGGGTCGCTGGGGGGCCCAGAGCCTAACCCAGGGGACTTAGGGCATGGCGGGGTACAGCCTGGGCAGGGTGCCAATCCATCGCAGGGCACACACACATACATACTCACACACACTACAGGCAATTGGGGTACGCCAATTAGCCTAATCTGCAGGTCTTTGGATGGTGGGAGGAAATCCATCATGCACTGGGAGAATATGCATATTCCAAGCGCACAGACTCAAAGGCGGGATTCGAACCCTCAACACTGGAGGTGTGAAGTCACAGATCTAAGTGCAATGCCACCTATTCGGAATTAAATATAGTTTATTTCATTTGATGCTTCTGCATAATAATGTTACCAGTGTGTGTGCTGTAACAGGCTTAATCCATCATTACAGGCATGATTGCATTGTTTTTTCTAGCAAGAATGAAGATATTGTGGAAACATTTACCCAGATCAAATGTAGACTATGGCTGTAAATTGCCTTGAGTGATTAGTTAAGTGCACCCTTTGATGGGGTGCCAATTAAACACTACGCCTCAGTGCCCTTATCTTCTTCTTCTTCTTCTACTTATTATTATTATTATTAGTAGTAGTAGTAGTATATTAGTATATTAGTATTAT
>JAOTQY010000003.1:5384501-5400884 GCA_026413445.1 Dolichallabes microphthalmus
AAATATGTATCTGGGGTAATAAGGTAGTTAGTTTTTAACTGTTGCAAATCAGCAACGCCTGCCTTGAGAGGGTTAACAAAATACTTTTTACACATGCACAATTCTATTAAAATCAAAATACTGTAAATCAGTGCTTCTCAAATAGTGGGGCGCGCCCCCCAGGGCGAGATGTTTTCTTCTTCCTAGGGGGGCATGACAGAAAATAATTGAGAAGCACTGCTGTAAATAGACATGAAACCTTAAAGTTGAGGCGGGAAAATATACAGATCGACTACACAATTAAAATCACATCCAGAGTCTTTTAACTATATTGTGGCATTTCTTATAAAATCAACAAATCATAATAATGTCAAAATATTCTCCCAGCACTACTTATGTTTTACAGTGTAGTTAATGCACACTGATGCAACGAATACAAGTAACTGCCCTCAATGCGATGTAATGTCCATGATAATCTGGTAAAAACGTAAATGAGAGTCATCACGCAAGTGTATATAACAGCATTATATCACAGTAGCAAATTCTAGTAAATGATCCTCCCATGTGCAATACACAGAATAATGCAGCACGTGTACTCACTTAGGTCCCTGCATTTTATCGTGCTATAGTCGAAAGAGATGCACAAATAGTCACATGCTTCCCTCAGCTCGGGAATGGAGATTCCATCCGGACAACGGATTATTCCGGTTTTGTAGTAATCCTAAGCGGGTAGAAAGAAGGCATTAGACATTACAGAAGCAACAGCATTTTAATACCTCAGTCCCTGAAAGCAGAATGACATGAGTATCACGGCTCACAATGTGCTGACACTTTTATACAGATCTGGAAAGATGATCGCTCAGCTCTAGTTGAAAATAAGCTTTTCGGTGACCGCAGAGGGATACAGTTTCACCTCCTGCTCAGATGCAAATTACTTTTGTCCTACATCTCTGTGGCACAAGCTAGAAAAATTGCTTTGAAGCAGAGGTTAATTAGAAAATGTACTTTGTATGACTTGACGCTTCCTGTCACAATCAAAATGTGTTGTATCTGGTGTCCTGGATTAAACCCCTTTACGTAACCGTCTGTAACAGACACCAGAGTGTGATTACAGCACCAGTTTGGCTGTCAGCTTTGAAACACCAGGGCCACAGTATGAAGCTTGGACATATTGAGAGATGGCTGATAGATGGGTTTTTTATTATTACAATGCACCAGAAAATCTAAGTAAATAATCAGGAATGAAAATGTTCAGCGACACCTTCATATAAACCAAGCTCAAAATTAGGTATGAAAATGAGTTTTGTTTGTAGTTGTAGGTTCACAAACCTACAGTAAGAAAATAAATGCCCCTTCCACCAACACACATGGACTGAGACATGATGGTATTTAAACAGATCAAGAGAAATTAATTATACTATCCAGATTCTAATATTTTACTTCACAGCTTACATTCACATATACTGACGTGAATGTTTATGACTTTGTCTTGAGGTCACAAGCACAATGTGCTATATCGAAAGATTTATAAGGATATGATAAGGATTATGGTCACACAGACATTATTTAAACTGATATTATTGTGATAGTGCAAAACATGCGAGTCGAGAGCCACATCAACATTATGTCACCAGCCTGGAAATATTACCAAGTCTCTTTAAAAGACATAAAATTTGCAAAATGCAAAGTTTTTTTTTCTAAAGCAAAGTCACATGAGGAATATCTGCCAAAAACTTTAACACAAAAAAACTTATTTGCCAGTTAAAAACAACACAGCATGAATAATTTGAGTATGAAATTTTATACGCAAAGGCAGCAGCTAAATCTTGCCTATCCTCAGGCAACCACCTATAGCAGAAGCCCTCAAAAACCTAGAGCTTTACTCTACAATGAGTAAAAAACCATTATCACAAAAAATAATAATAAAGAGAGAAATAAAGTGTGGGTTCCAGCTCAGCCTGGGTTTACCATACCATTCCATACATGCAAGAGACTATTCAGTACGGCTGCACACATTCTGGATGATAAAAGGATTTTTTTCTTAAATATGCAGAAAGTTTGATATTTATAAAGAAATGCCTGCCCTCACTTTATGCTAATCAGTAGCCATGATTGGCATGCCAAATACAAAGTGACTGATTTGTGTGTTTATTGAATAACAGTTCAGTGCACAGTTTTCATGTGTTATTCAACGACGCAGTGTGCACATGCTGAATGTTATAACGAGGGAGTACAGTAGAACAATATTTTAGATAAGCATTTCAGCATGAGCGAGAGCCACTTGGTGCTGGTTACGAAATGGAAAATGTTTGCTCTTTATTCAAACATACTGTAGGTTAGTCTGTTGGCTTCAGTTTCTTTACAATCAACATGAAATAATAAGAGAATAAAAGTTTCATATGTTGTCTTCCAATAAATAAGTTTTGAATTCATGATCCTTTCTCAGATCTTAATTATATTTGATAAAATAGTTATCTTTACTGCTATAAATGGTAAATAAAAACAATATTATATAATATATATAACACTGTAAATGTAATAACACCCCCCCCCACCCGCCCCTCCTGATTTCTCTAATCCAGGATCAGTGTTTAGCCCAAAAAGCCTCGATCAGAACACCCCTACATGCCAGTTAGGATTTTGATCAACTCAAACCTGGGACTGGCCAGTACACTGCACTGCCTGGATGCCTAGCTAATGAATTTAACTAGTTATATCAGCAATTTTTCATATTAAAACAGAACCATTAAATGTCTGTTATCAAATTAAACTTACCAATATGGCCCTAAAGACAGTGGAACTGATGCCCTCTGCCACCTCATATTCCCCCTTCTCATTCGGCCGTGTGAAATTGTGTTCGCGCCCTGAACCAAACATTCTACAAAACAAAATATAAAGATTTCATCAACGATTCACTTCATTACTCCTAAAGTCACATTAGATTTTTGCTAATACCATTCTTTATACGCTGTACTCAACACCTACCTGCCCAGCATGGTGTTCGGTTGTGCAGTAAAGATGGAGGGGTCCACCACAAACCGCGTGTTGTCTACAATGAGTGTGACTCTCTCTGAAGTGCGCATACTGCGAGCACCCTCTTTGGAGTTTTCGTAAACAAACACCATTTCTCCCGTTCCCATGCTCTTAAAGGTGCCCTCCGTGCTGGACAGACTGCTGTTGCGACTGCTGGAGCCACTGGGAGAGACTCTTTGAGGTCTCGGGCTGTTAGGCCGTGACGAGACACTCTCCCGTTCTGCACAAACACATGAACACATAGAATTGCGATTAGAATAATCAGATGAGTAATCTAGGTGACATATGGTAAACATTAGGTTGACTTGAAATATTTGATCATGGATGGAGGTTTCTTATGTATATCAAATTACTGAACATATACTAAACATTTTACAAAGCTAGTGATTCTACTTGCATCAACTTGTAAACTGGCATCAAGCAGTCATTTTTTATTATCTTGATATGGTTTTCTTCGATAAATAATCTAGCAGTTGATATCATAACATTAGTTTTTACCCTAAGCAAATAATACATGAAAATGCTTTATAAAAATACTTAATTTTATCATAAACCCCTGACTTTGTAATGAAAAATAATTATAATTACAACAATTACTGTATTTTTATAATGTATATACAGCATTTTTTTTTTTATATCAGAAATGCTTGTTTCTAAAACGAAGCCAAAAACCCGTGCATACACACTTGTCACTAAGCACATGACTCTGTTGTGTCTCTGTCTCTATAAATATTTAATATTGATATAGCAAGCTCTTTCCTCTTAGTGCAAAAGGAAATTGATCAAATGAAGCTTGTAAGCAACATATAATCACATTCGTTATTCTCTATAGTTAAATAATGATTTAATAATGATATATTAAAAGTTAAAATTTATTTGTCACTTATCTCTCTACAGAGACCAGTATCTATCTGCTTCAGTGACTCAGCACTCTGTCACAACAGGCCCAGGGACTTTCCTGTCCTTTTAAGTCTGCTACAGCCGCAAAAGTATCAGTGCGAGTAATAAAGAGAGCAGGATCCTACCACTAGTGTGTTGTCGTGTGGGTGAGGTGACATTGCGGATACACGGGGTGAGCTGGCCTTCTCCCCGCTCGTGAGAGGAGTCACGTGAGCGGTCACTGGAACGCCGGCGGTCCCTCGACCGCTCACAGCCTCCACTCGCACTGTGTAGACTCATCTTCACCTGCTCAGCCTTGAGTCCAGACTAGTTGGCTGGGCCACTGGGGAGGAGATGATAAATAAACTATGTGATGCTTATAGGAGTCCTGACTTAGGCACAAAAGTAAAAAGTTAACATTTAAACTACCATAAAGCTGTAGAGTTTTTACTTGACAATGAGAGAAGATGAAATGCTTCAGTTAAAACAAACAAACAAAAAAACTATTTGATGAACCATTAAAATAGATTTTAAACAAATTACTGTACAAAATAACATTGGGAAAGTTAGAACATATCTAAACCTAATTTACGCTTAACCAAATTACTAAAATAAAACCAAAACTGTTTTTTCCCCACAAACATATAAACCAATCTAAATGTCAAATTTCTATAAAGAAAAAGTTTTGCTAAACCCTCAGTTCTGACGCAGTACACAAAGGCCTTCAGTTTTCATTTAAATACCAGGAAATACCATAGATGTCTTTCCATCTAAAGGGATTTCCAAGTATACACACAATGAGAGGGGGGAAAAAATAACTGAAGGCAACTTCCGGTACAGGCAATACTCCATGAATTGTCTGCACTGCAAATACGATTTGCTTGTTTAAAATATCTAAACACAGCATATACTGTACATGAGAAATGAAAGGTGTAGTTTCAGCTGACATACTATTTGAGTCAGCATGTAACCAATATAAGAATTCAACAATACAGAAGTTCTGTTATGGGCCAAGATGTGACGTCTGTCTTTGTGAGCAGACATTAATGACTCTTCTATACTTAATATAACTCGGCTGCCGGTTACACGAGCCAAGACAGCAGGTTCAGGTTTAGTCAAGTCTCCACCAGGGTAAACACGGTGTGCACAATTATTATATAAATTTGTTTATTTCTGCAAATATTTTAAATATTTTAATAGGCACCACATTGCAAATGATCTCAATTCATTACTTGCTGCAAAAGTAAAAGTTATATATATATTTTTTTTTTTTATCATCATAATTTATCTAAAAATTAGGTGTAAAAATTATTATACAAGTGGGAATTACATTGTATTTTCTCAGTTTAGTTTAAAAAGAAACAGTGAAAAAATATTTTTACACAATTGATAAACATTAATGGTTACATAAAGTAACAAATGCAGGAGCTTATCAGAAAAACATCTGCCAATATTTTTCTAAAACTTATTATTACTCTCATATCCATGAATTCTGTCAGTTTTCTAATGCGATCGCACCGTGTTTTAGCTAATGCAACCAAGAGAGATGCCCACAAGCTGTTCAGAAATGTGTAATGCTTGCCTTGGCTGTAAATTCACCTTTTAGGTTTTTATTTTGGTTCAAATCAAGAAAGCAAGGGGGGCAAGTCATCAATTTGTCTGGCTAACCTATCTCTGGTGTGAGATGGAGCATCATCTTTAATCAGTATCATGGACCATTTGAATGGAGACTTCTGGTGCCACTGCTTGAGTAAGGCGGCCTGCAGAAAGTTTTTGGGACAACTTTTTTTCCATGGTTTATTTTCCTCACCTTCTGTCTACAGTGTACCGGTAAGAACATAAACTACTCACACCCCTGTTAATTACACTAACTGTCTAGCTCTACCAGTCGTTTTTAGTTAGGTCCACCAGTTGCAGAAGGATGTGTGTTGGCGGAGCAAAATAACTGGTTAAATAAACAAACAAATTATGTATATAATAAACGGTGTTTGTTGTATAATACTGTTGTATAAAAGTCATATAAAAGACATCAGCACTCATTATTGTGTGATATTTTGTAAATATATGATGGTTTACTTGGATAAAACTCTAGTCTATGCATGTAGACAATCATCCATTTCATCTAACATTTAGTTTTGGAAACGATCAAGGTGGTTAAATTATTAAAGTGGTTCTCAACTTTGCCAATGGAGCACCAATGCCATGCACATTTTAGTGTTGTCAGCTCCCAGCACACCTAATTTAAATAATCAATTCATTAACAGCTTTTTTTCTAAATTGAAGTGGGTAAAATCTGCAGGACAGTGGTCCTCCATGAATAATGTTGAGAACCAATTAATTATTATACAGTGTCCTCTCCTCTAGTAACTTCTAGATTATGCATTAGCTGCTTTCCTGGAGAAAACTTTTGGCAACACTGATGTCTGTAGTGTGTTTAAAACTGTAATCAGTTGCTGTGCGAGTCATTTGAAATTTAACTGCTCAATGCCAAAGCGTGGGCATTGAGTTAATCATTCAAAGTGAAATAAGGAAATGAGATCTATTTTGGGGATTAAGTCAACAAGTTTTGCTGCTTTGTTTAAGTTCAATGTGTAAGTGGGAAGTTGCAGTTTAACACCAGATAACCAGTATTGCTTAACTACATTTTGTAAATCACATGACAGTGAGGGTCTCTATATACACTTAATGGTTGTTGACCCGAAGCAACAGAATGATCAGGTGTTATTACAAGTCCTTAATAACATAATGGCAGAAGATGCCTGAACAAATTTGACCTAGGATGACACAACCATGAAAAACCAAGTCAGAATAACCTGACATGTGTCTCCCCAGAAGTGTAACTACACATCACGGCGACACAGACCACAACAACTGTGATTGTTCCATCTGGTAGCATTGCATTTCCGGCCTCTTCCAAGGTGGAATTTTTTAATTAGCAATAAACTCCAGGAGCAACAGGATCCACTCAGCTTAATTCACAATTTTTCATAGTACATAAAAAAAAACTCACCAGAGAGTAAAGAAGAGACTCATCACAATGACATAGAAACCGTTACAACTGTGACAATTTTAAACCTTTAAAAATGTTTAATGATATAAGAAATGGACGTTATCTAATTTGTTTTCAGTTTTCTTACCCAAGCGCAGCATTTATAAAATACAAAATAACTTTAAATACATAGGTTTAACTGACCAGCATTTATCCATTTAATACATCATCCACCTTTTTCTTTTTCTAAACAAACGCCCACCACACAGGATAAATATGTATAAATAGTATAGTGTTCCATCTGTAGGATTTTTAACAAATGGCGGTGCTTTACCACATTAAATATCTCCAAAGTCTCAAAACTCAGTGAGTGCAGGGGTTGAGTGGCAGCGAGCCACTAATTTGTGCTCGAGGTCTTTTGAGACTTGTGTAAGAGTGTATAATGAGACTAATTTGCTCATAGATCTCCATTTTAAACAATTTTTTTTATCGATTTTGAAGTCAGTGTGGTAATACGTGAACCGCGCACAAAAAAATGCAATTCGTAACTGAATCGATTTTCTTCATCATTACTATTACACAAGTTCTTGGGTGGCTCATAGATTGTCTATAATCTGACTCACAGAAGACAAGTCCAAACAAAAACAAGCATCCCGGACCAGAAGTCTGTTTCTCATCCATCTAATTTACTTTTAATAAGTTTTAATCCATTGGCTTTATTTTACATCACATTCCTAAATACCTTTCAGGTTATTTCTATATGTAAAGAATGATTTCTGGTTAAGGACCAGATGAAAGGAGATTTCGGTCACATAATTTAAACATTACGTTATTTAATAGTAATCTCTTTAAAAAAAAGGACTTAATTATTTATATATCTGAAGAAAAACAAGTAATTTACTCCAGTCATAGAACTGACAAACCTGATCTCATCACTTTTAGTCTCCTACATAAACACCGTCTTGAAAATTGTCACGTACCGAGCACTTAGTTAACGAATGGACATTTGTTAAGTTTATTTCCATTCGTGGTTTTTAAACCATACAACAGTGTTAGCTGATAAAAAGGAGCATTTTCAACGTTAAGCGCGGAAGTTGCCTAACAGTCAGCTAGCTATGGTTCTTCAGGCAGGTAACGTTAGCTACCTAGCTCAAAATAAACAGCCTCCACCGAGTTAGCCGAGAACTCTATTGTAGCTAGCTGAAAGAATAACCCATTTACCCATCATAATATCAGACTGCGTAATACGCTTATGCGTTTTGCCCTCACGGCTGTCTAGCCTCCCTGTGGCTAAGAGAAGAGACGAGCTAAAAGGCTAGCAAATTAGCACATACTGTATTTTTAAAGGAATTTCACTCGACAAAAGTAAAACGTTAAAGCTAACAATGAAGACTCTTAACATGTCTATAATTAGGCTTGTTTCCTACCTTTATACCGTCATAAGCATTGACTTTCGTGTCAATCTGGTTGGTAAAAGAGCCAAGTCATCGAGGGGCAATACAAAATTATGAAACATTCCACATATGCGTCCGCATTTTCCAAAATCAATCCTGTCTGACTGGTACTGCTGACAGGAAATAACTGTAGACCGAGTTTAATCTCGCGAGAACTGGAAACAGCGCCACATCATTACAATTTAAAAAATTACAACTCTCGCGAGAACTATAAACCGACGCTCGCGCACCTGAGTATTACCATGAACAGTATTGTTTTTTGGTTTTAAAAAAATCTTGTTTGTTTTGTTTGTTTAAATCTTTTCACAAAGCTTATATAGTTTATAAAGCTTATATATAGTCATTAATAATTCGGAGCATATGCTGGTTTGTCCAAGACATTTTACATATAATTATTTTGTTTATTTTCTTATTTGTTAAAAAAAAGTATTTTATTTGGCCTTTTTTTCGGATATTGTATAATTAAAAAAAAAAGAAAATTACAAAAATACTTAAATATTAGAATAATAGGCTTGCATTAGAACCTACAATATGTCCTTCCTTGTCCTCTATACATTTGAACTTATATACACAAGTTTAACTAGTCATTTTTTCAGATTTGGGTCACTGAAGCTATTAAATAAATAAATAAAGGAAGAAACAAACAAACAAATTAATTAATTAAATAAATGAAGAATTAGTGCACTTACGGTAATTAACTAAAACTCAATAAAGCGACAAGAATTTTCTTTTCTTATGTGCCTGGCCTTATGAACTTAATAAGCTTTAAAAAAAAAAAAAAGAAAGAAAGAGAGAGAGAAAGAAAAGAAAAAAAGGAGGTAAGACAAAAAAGAAACAGTTCCTAGCGTCAACTTGAGATCCAGACTGGACGGTTCCAGGCTTGGAAATCTGAAGAGAGAGTCTTAATTTTCCCCTTTTGTCCCTTCTGTGAGTCATTGATATTCGGTATAATTACAGTCTTTAGCTTTACTTGAAGCCAGTCCTGCCTTTCCACTGCTTGCTTGTGTTCTCCAACGTTGTGCATTAGCTGGACTTCACTGATGGACCTCTTGCTGTGAGAAGTGTGAACTGCTGATCAGTCAACACGCCCAGTACAAGTCAAGTAAATACTGTCAAAATACACTTAAATGAGTAAAAACAGCAAAGTTTCTTACCTGATTGGTAGCCCTTCCAAATGTACTATACTGCAAAGACTCCAGAACAAAACCATTAAAATTGCTTTATCCATTGCACACATTTTGTGTATTACTCTGCAAAAGATTAAGAACAAAATTAAGAATAAAAATGATTTACTTTAATAAAAAAAATGACAAATTATGCACCATTATCTTGGGATATTAAAATGACTACACCACAATCAACTTACAAAACTGTGATTTGCTGTTGCGATTTCTAAGTCCCATGTGTCAGTCAGAATTTCAGTTGTGGTGGGTGCTGGTGTCTTTTCTTTTTATTCCCAAGCCCCTCCCTTTGGTCATTGATGAGCAATCCCAATTATTGATGGTGATGTCAACCCATGCTTTGATGCTTTGCGAAAAGGCATGTATATGAGGACACCTCCAGTCACCCTCCACCACTACCACTTCTGTTTTCAACACCTCGACTAAGACCGCTTGTGATCAAACTGTCATCAAACTGATACAATATATGAATGTTCAGAAATGTGCTTCCATTTGATGGAAGGTAGATGATGGTGGAAGACAGAGGATCTTACAGAGGATCTTGGTTGTATTTGCTTTAAATATCTCGTTCCTAAGACAAACTATTAATAAAAAAGAAAACAATGAAACAAATTAGATACCACAACTTATTCCAATATTTATTATTATTATTATTATTATTATTATTATTATTATTATTATTATTATACAGCTTTGTGTCATATTCATTAATTGTTTGTGTACTTTGTTAATTGTCCTAATATGTCAAAGAAAAAGCATGTAAAAAAGTGACAACTAAATATGTATCCAGGTATTTTCAAAATATCAATTGTATAAATCTTGCCTTTATAAAAAATAAAGTACATGATAAAATAATTCAATTATTAATAATTATAATTTTTTTACTACTGCAAAAAAATGTCATGACTCCCATTTTATCTGTGGTACCATAATTCATATGTTGGAAATTGATTACCATATTCGCCATACTGTATATGCATTGCAAAACAATGCCAAGCTGATGCTTGCATGATCTGTGATGATCTATGGGAAGTGAACAACCTTGTCATACTCTTGTGGGACACATTGGGTAACCATGAGAGATGTTTTCTAAATGTGGCAGAGGAATGGTTATGTCATGACACAAGTAGTAAGTCCTAGAAAACATCCAAAGTGATATATGGTACAACAAAGCTCTTGTATAGTATTGAAACGCTTTTGTCTGAGGTCACCTGACCATCGCATGGTTGCTTTGTTTCCCAATAGCGCATACTATATCTTAACTTTTACTTCCAACTTAGTAAGGGTGAGCTATTTCTTCTAAATCAGGAAGGGGTAGCTTACAGATTGAGGTCGAAAGGACTCCTCCCCCGAGGCCACATGGCACAGTGCGTAGCGGGGCATTTTTCGGACAACGTTCAGCATCTCCTTAAAGGGCAAAGATTGATTTGTGTATTGTGTGATATGTAAAAGCACTGGTAGGTCAGTATGGTGGCAGTGAGTGCTATGCATCTATTAATAATAGTAGCCTACTGTATTTGGTGTCTGGTCAGTATGACATCATAGTGATTTTTTTTTTCTTTTCTTCAAGTAATTCTGAATTTTGAGAATGCAGTGACATAGCCAGTTCAAGTAAATTAAAAATGTAGAAATAACTATTTTAAATTGAATGTAAAAATATATTTGTATAAAGAACAGTTATATAAATGAAACATAGGACTACTTCATTAAAGATACATTTTAACAATTCAGGCTAAAATTAAGTTATTAATAAATCTAAATGTAAGACTTATCTTGTTATAATAGGAATAAGTAGATGCTGTTATTTTTAGGTTTTTGAAAGTCAACAGATCTTAGACAACGGATATATCACAGGATTTATTTCATATGTAAACAGCTTTGCCCTCCCACTTAACACTGCCCTTGATGAGGCTGAGCACTGATGAGGCTGAGCCTGAAGCACGAGTGGAATCCACTGCTAAATTGTGCTCATTACCTCATGCGAGTACAATGTGTGTCATCTCACTAATGGTATGTCGGTGCAGTAGTTTGCACAAGAACATAGCAGGGATTAAGGTGAAGAATTGCCTACAAACGATTATCGAGGTCAATCCCCTGTTGTAATGACAGCCATGCAGCAATAAAATCATTAAAGTTTCCCTGTTATGGTGGAACCGTGAGGTTAGTCTACAAAAAATAAATCTATATATAACCTTTTGTTCATCTTGTTCTTGGTATGGTCCTTTGTTAATAGACAATGCTCTATTTATATCGGTGAGAATGTGAAATTTTGCACATGTGAGAAAGAGGTATCCTCCCAAGCATTTCAGTTATTCTCAGCAAGTCATAAATTCTGCATCTGCATTATGTATGCCACTGAACACCTCTTAGTCCAGAAAGTGACAGTGTAAGCCTGTGCTGTATTAACACCCATGCCTTATGTGATAACATATTTGAAACATAAATGCATTTTATTTTAACAACGTTGATAACCCTTGTTGAGAATCATGACCTTGTTGTTATTAATGGGTTTCTGTACGTTAGTGAAAGTCTGCACTTAAATTCTTTTTTATTTAGAGTCACACTTGGCGAACAGATATGAAGAGAGACGTCAGACAAACGGTGATCGTAAAGGGCTTCAAGAAGAGGACAATGACATGTGCCCCTTCTGGTTTAAGTTTACTGGGATCCAACCCTGGAGCCAGGCCCAGAAGCTGTTGGGTCTGGCTCAGTCTGGTGTGGGTGTGTTGACATTGTGTAGGCTAACAAATTACAAGATTAAGTGTGTGGATTAGGAACAATAAGACAATGGGCATCAATCTTAAAAGGACTAGACTTTTGCAATTGCAAGTGACTTTGGGAATGTAGAATGACATGTCGCTGACAGGGAAAGAGTAAAGGAGCTCATTAGATATAGTCAGATTTATATCCACACACAGTCCGGGTTTTACTGTGAAACTTGAAACCAAATGAATTTGGTGTTTGTGTCATAAGAATTGAGGCTATATATTTAGGACACTCTAACAAAGAGATGGGCAGAGCTGTCAACTCATCATCTCCTGGTAGTGAGCCAGATTTATGTGGTAAACACAGGAGAGTCTCTGAGTTGCTTGGAGGCATCAGTGAGAGCTTATGTGAAAGAATAGTTTCCCTCCCACCTTCAAGAGAACTTTCTTACTTGTGCTGAGATCGGTCATGAACACTGAGTTTGAAAAGCCCATGTTAAAGTCCAAACTGTGGTCAGAAGGTTGCCTGTCTTCGACAGTATTCTAAGAATGTAACACCAGGGATTTGGATTGTTACCCCAAGTTGAAAAAGGAGGATTTCTGAATAATTCTCAAGGAGGGCTCTCCTGATTAATGCTATAGGAGAGGCAGAATGAGGCACAAAAAACAATTCTTTACACAACAATGGCCTAAATAAATCATTTAGACTAGCAGGTATTAAACCCCTAATTATGAAACCTGACCTGGCCAAGATATTAAATCTTATCTTTACCTGGAAGATTCTGGAGAAAAAAAACTGCAACACTGCAGTTATCTTCACACCTACACATGTATCAGGATTTAGGCCTCATAGCACAAGAACAGCTCTGGGTAAAGTAGTAAATGACCTTCTACTGGTGTCTGATCAGGATTGTGTTTCCTTGTGGTGGTATTACTTGACCTTATTACAGCTTTTGACACTGTTGCTCATAATATTCGCAGTGATAGATTAAAAAATTATGTAGGTAATAAAGGAACTGCCATCTACTGGATTAGGTCTTATTCGACTGATTCTTATGAGTTTGTAAATGTAAATAGTGACTATTCTAAGTGTACTAAAGTGAAGTGTGGTGTTCCACAGGGTTCTGTAATAGGCCCATTGCAATTTCCTCTTTATATGCTACTTCTGGGTAACATAATTCATAAGCATGTTATTAGTTTTCACTGTCATACTGATGACACATAGTTATTTACAAAGCTTTGTAAAGTTGAGGAATGTATAAAGAACATTAGACACTGGCTGCTGAATAATTTCCTTTTCTTTAATTGTGAAAACACAGAAGTATTTGTACTATGATTACATGCAGCTCGAGGGAATCTTTCTGATCACACTGTAGCTCTGGATAGACTTTCTGTTTTATTATGTGTAGCAGGAAAAGACCTGACTATTAATTCTATTTATTATGTAAATAGATAATATTACTAGGATAGCATTCCTTCATCTCAGAAATATTGCCAAGATGAGAAATATAATGTCATTACATGATGCAGAAAAACTAGTTCATGCTTTTGTTATATAAGGGTTAGTCAAAAAGTATTCGCACTCTAGTTATATAAAAAATTTCTGTTGGCCGCACTGTTTTATCTGCACTTTCCATTCAAGGCTACTGTCTCCCCAGTCACTGCTGTGCAGGTGTAAATGTGTTATATCAGTTCTTTTGTGGTGCAAGCATAAATGGATGCCCTACAGTATTTGTAATTTGCATGAAAGAAGAGCAGTGTGCAGTGATTCTTTTTTTTTTTTTTGTAGTCTAAGAGTTTACCTGGTGATATTATTTGTCGAAGACTGTGCACAATATGAAGAAAGTGTTTTGTCACAAAGAAGTGTGTATGAATGGATTGACATGTTCAAGGAAGGTCGCACAAGTGTTAGTCAGCAAGGAGGAGCTGGACTCCCCTCCACATTCACATCTGATGACAATATTGCATCCTCCCTATAGTCCTGACCTTGCTCCATCAGGCGCTCACCTTTTTGGCCCTTGATAGCAGCCGTATAATGACAAAGATTTACAAGAAGACAGTGAAGTGAAGACAGTGGTGCTCGCAGCACAAACATTCCAATTAATGTTTGGGACTCAGACAGACTTAGCGTTTAGGTCTAGAGTGAAAATGTATGATTTTGTTAATATATTTATTGTCTTAGGTAAATGTGCAGATCTGGTTTGGATGCAGTCTTCCCCCATTGCATAAAATATACACTGACTTTATTGTTCCACTTGATGAACATGAAGATGGTCTTGGATTCTGCTGATGCAGACAGTTTTTCTGTGATGATTTCTGACTACAGTCGCTCAATTGTTTTGTGGATTTAAACATCTTTCCTGTTATATTGAACTATGTTCCTTATAGCACACAGATAGAGCAGGGATTGATTTATGGTTATACATTAATATATGTTAAATGTTAAAGCACTATACAAATACAATTCTCTTTAATTAAATTTAACTATCAGAGTGGCTTCACAGCTGTTCTAGCGAACTGCTAGCCATCAAAGGTGATGAAGAAAAGGCCATGCCCAAGCTCTGCTGAGCAAGTGTGGGGGAGTTGACCTCTACTGGGAATGTTGTTGAGTGGTGGAAGAAGCACTTTGAAGAACTCAGGCAAAGTTCAAGAGGTGGGGTTATACATATCTTGCGTTTTTGAGTATAGCTATGTCATTGATGTTACTATAGTGGTCAGAAACCTTCATAGGGGCAAGGCTGATGAGATCTAACCAGGTGTATCGGAGACACTGTTTTATCAGGTATGTCCACAATAGGCCAGACCCACTGGAGAGATTACACACTTTTTGTGCAGAGGTGAACACCCTGGCTTCAGAAAGCAAAAGTCCTTCCATATATTTGCTCCATCAATTAATTACTGTAGATTAGCTGATTCTAATTAACACAACTCATAGGTGAGGTAGGCAACAGCTTATTGGTGACATCACCGGTTTAGTGCACAATGATGAATTATATAATAACTTGACATATTCATTCATTCATTCATTTATTCATTTTCTATACCGCTTAATTGTCTGTTCAGGGACCTGGAGCCTATCCCAGGAGACTTGGGGCACTAGGCAGGGTACACCCTGGACAGGATGCCAATATGTTGCCTTAAAACTGTATATATTTATCAGACATGTCCCAAGCGTAGAAAGGGTTGTGATCAATGGTAACGTGGGATTGCCATGTGTAGCACTGGTGATTTCTATGTCTGGTAACTCGAAATGAACTTCTCCTTTGCAGCAGAGGTAAGTTTTGGTCTTGGGACCTGCGATGGTCTTTATGAGAGATAGTTTCATCATGGTGCTTGGTGGATTTTGCAAATGCACTTGACAACACTATTCTTGCAAGAACTATTTCAGAACTTTCATGTTCTAAAATGACAATAAATTACCTAATTCCATATGTGTTATTTCACAGTTTTTAAAACTGTTCTAGAATGTAAAAAATAAATCCAACACACAGAAGACATTATTATTTTATATCTTTATATTGCACATTTGTTATATTGCATATTGCACATTCTAAACATCCTTTGCAATTTATACATTTTATATATTTATATTTTTATTATGTTTTTATTGGAACTTGTAAATCTGCAAATTGTAGATTTGTACATTCATCCCAAACTTTTACATTTTACATTTCTCTTAGTGCAATTTTTCATATTACCGTATAATCTTTCTACCTTTTTATTCTTTTCTTTCTTTCTTTTTAGGTCACGAGCAGTCGCATAAGCATTTCACTGCATATCATCCTGGGTGTGCTCGTGCGTGTCTATATAAATAAAAGAAAGGTTTTGTCTGTACATTGATCAGGACTCGCCCTTTCGATGATATCTTTAAGTTTTATACATTGGAGGACCAGAAACCCGTCTCGTAAAAGTTTCTATCTGTCTGTATGTCTGTCTAGGCCAGTGCTTCTCAATTATTTTCTGTCATGCGCCCCCCTAGGAAGAAGAAAACATCTCGCGCCCCCCGCACGACTATAAATAGTATCTTGTCTATAAAATTGTTATAACTACACCTCTGCATAACACTATCCTTATTAACAACAAAGCATAGCTTTATTAACTGTAACAGAAAAGATTTAAAGTGCATCTGAAATTCAAAAAAAAAAATCCTTAATTAAACTATA
>JAOTQY010000003.1:5566648-5576864 GCA_026413445.1 Dolichallabes microphthalmus
CAACTTTTTTGGGATTTGTTGACAGCATGACATTTGGAATCAACATATTTTTCCTTTAAAATGATACATTTTCTCGGATTAAACTTTTGATCTGTCATCTATGTTTTATTACAAATAAAATATTGACATTTGCCATCTCCACATCATTGCATTCAGTTTTTATTTACAATGTGTTTAGTGTCCCAACTATTTTGCATGTTCTCCTTGTGCTGTGTGATTTTCCTCCGGTTACTCTGGCTTCCTTCTACAGTCCAAAAACATGAAGGTTAGGCTGATTGGTGTTCCTAAATTGCCCAGAGTGTGTGAATGAGTGTATGTGCCCTGCAATGGACTGTCCAAGCTGTACCCCAACTTGTGCCCTAAGTCTCAGGCCCCCCTAAGTCTCATTTCACCCTGTATTGAATTTGAACTTAACTCTTTTGCGAATTTGAGCGTTTATGTCAAAACTTTAATGCAAGACGTTTGACAAAAGTGTGGGATTAAACAAACAAACCAATAGTTTGGAACATTCTTATAAAGAATGAATTAATTGGTAAGTTATATAATTAACAGTGAAAGCCTGGAAGATCTCAGAAGACAACTAAAGTGGATGACTGCAGAATTCGGTCCATTGTGGAGGACACTCTTGAGATTGTAGACGTGTCATCATCTGCGGTCACAGACGCTTCACAACAAGGTGCCAAACACACTCTCAAGGACAGAAAGGCCAGATTAGGCTTTTCCAGAAAACTTATGAAACCAAAATTACCAGCAGGATTGGAAGAAAAAATTAAGGAGAAAGAAAGGAAAAACTTATGATCCAAAGCATACCACATCATCTGTCAAACATGGTGGAGGTAGAGTTATGTCATAACCAATGAAACTTGGTCACTGATATTATTGATGACCTGACAGCTGATAAAAGAAGCATGATGCATTCTGAAGTGTATGGGGCTGTACTTTCAGCTCAGATTCTGCTTAATGCTGCATAACTGATAGGACACCACTTTATAAGGCAGATGGATAATGACCCAAAACATACAGTAAAAGAAATGGGATATTCTTCACTTTCCAAGTCTCTCAGCCCAATAGAACATAATTTTCACTTACTGAAGACATGAGGCAGAAAGATCCACAAACTAGTGAAGACCTGGCAAAGCACCCCAAGTAAGGAAAATTTTGTCATGTCCATGGGTTCCAGGCTTAATTCAAAGGATTTTCAAAGGTAATCTTCATGTTTGTAATTGTTAGTCTGTTCCGTTATTTATGAGCCCCATAAATGGGGGGCTGGGAGAGGTATGAAAATGGATGTAATTCCTAAGTGTTTAACACTACACTTTTGTCAAACCCCTTGAATTAAAGCAGTAAGTCATGACTTCCCTCATATCTTGAGTGTTTCATTTCAAATATTATGTGTTGGTGTACAGAGGCCAAATGCCAAAACACTTATCCTTGTTCCAAAATTTATCCGCTTGACTGTATGTACTTATTAGGACAACCAAACCATGAAATGATTAAAGTTTATTCCTATACTGGACATGCTTTTTATCTTAACTGTAGGTTAACCACTAATGATTATGATCTATTGCAGTAGATAGGGCTATAAATCTATGCTTAATCTGTACTGTCGAATAAGAAAAATAACGGTATGTTCCCTAGAGATAGTGAGGAAGTGTGAGAAAGTTAGCTAAGAAGGCAAAAGAGGAAAGAAGGAAAAAATACCCAGGAGCGTATAATAAAAGTTCTACAAAAAAAAAGGTTCTGGAAAACAAAAGTAAGGAAATGCCATTACAGGAAAACAATCAGGGTGATGTGATGGATGAAAGCAGAGTTGCTTAAAATGCCCGGCAGGGTAGAATTTACTGCGCTGATTTATTTATTTACATTGTTCACAGTGTAGCCTTAAAAAGCACCGAAGCTGGAAATGTAATTTGTAGCCCGCGTATGCCTTTGTTTGCTGTTGTTTAGCAGCATTTAACTTTCCTAATAAAACAGAGTTGTCAGTTTTTATTTACAGAATCAGTTTTTATATTCAGTTATTACTTATTTACTATTTATTTTTACTTACTGACTGAATATTAAAAATTAACAATTCTACCCTTAATAATATCAAAATGATCGGTGTCTCTCCCAAACCACTTTTAGACTGTCATCAGTCCAGATTTTCGAGCAGCGTCCAGGTAAAAGAAAAAGAAAAGAAAAACTATTTGCGAGTAGACTCAAGGCTTCCCAATAACCTGCTGACACGAAAGCAGTGATTTATTGTAACTTCAGAAACTTGAAGGGATTCCTGCCATTGCATCCAAGATGCAATTGTCCAAGACCTGCAATTCTCCACCACTGATGATTCTTCCTCTTAAACCATTCTACACACTGTACATAAAGGTCTCTTTGTTGTTGCCCACATGGCGGTAATAGGTATTCTCTGGAATGTAGTTATTTTCTACAGACCTGGCTTGATTTATTGAGGTCTGCAACTTTTTACTCTTATTCAATTTATGTGCTTGCCGCCTTTCCTCAAGTTGATTAATCAGCTTGACTTGACAGTTTCCTTAATAATAAATGTGATCTCTAGTATGTGTGTATTTAAATAGTACCTAGAACATGCTACTCCATTCCAGAAAAGTCACACAAACATGAATAAGTGAGGAGGGTGAACGGGTGTTCCGTTTCTCAAATTTGTCAAGTGTTTTTAGTTTTCACTACAGTGGCACTTAAACAGAGTCCAGTTGAATTATTGCTTTCTATTAAAGGATACAATAAACATTTTGTATTCATTGGCAACTAATTTTGGGTCTTTAAAAATGCAAAAATTTGGAAAAACATTTTAAAATATATATTATGATACATATAATACAAATAAAAGTATATAATATGGATATTTTGTGATTTTGATTTTAGGTTACATGGTGATGTTGTAATAATCATTTTTCAGATGTAGGGCATCTGGAATTATTTTAGTTCGTGATTTTCTGACATGATTTTCAGTTGTATGATATTGACAGGATGCCACATTTTTACTAGGACTTGTATGGGATTTTGTCTGTAAGGGTTTTGATGGATATTACAGTCCAGTAGAAAGAGTTGGATGATCTTCTGAAAATCTTCAATCAAATCCTACCTGATTTAATTTCATTCCTGAAATGATTTCCCGGAATTATTTAAGACGTTAGAATTACGAAGGCTTTGTCTTTAGTCCTGCCAAAATAAGTTAATGTTAAAACCTTATGAGGGATTTTCAAGTCAAACAGGATGGAATTTCTTGTGAATGAAGGCGATTGACATTTACAGAAGACTTCAAGCACAGTATGGTGATGAGACTCTTAGCCATAGTAAAACATTTGAATGGTTTTAAAGAAGGCCATATACTCCCGTGAATGAAAATCCTGGCCGAGGTGGCTTGGACCCCACTACAGTCATTCACGTAAAATAAATCAGTTGAACTTGAACCTTCAAAAATACACACAGTTATTCACGAACACCGCTTTCACATTACAGGACCGTACCTGTCCTGACCTCGATCCAAGCCATTTCCACATGTTTGGGCCATTAAAGGATTTCCTGGGAGGACTGCATTTTAAACACGAAGCAGGCAGTCTGATCACGGCTGCAGCATACTGAGAAAACTATCTACCTTGATGTTATTCAAGCGCTAGTGAAACACTGGGATAAGTGCATTAGTGTAGCCGGGGATTATATAGAGAAATAAAGGTAGTTTATTAGGGACTCATAGCTGTGTTCTGTTATTGTGCACAAAAGTCCCGGTTTGATTTGAACACCCCTCATATTATTTAAATGCGACCAAAGGTAAAATGTATTGCACTGACTGATTTCTTAAACTATGTGACAAATACTTGGGATGTAAGAAGAAGTGCTCAGTGAGACACTCCTGTTCAACGTGAGTAAGATAAACATTAGCATCTCTCAAATTGTATCCCACTTGTATTTTGGGAAAAGTGTTTACTTCTATATTTATTTTCTCTTTCCGAACAAGCATACCGTAATTGAAGGGTAAATTCTCCATCATTTTAAGCATAAGCTGAAACTGATCTTTACTGATAATTACTGCCTGGAGGGTACTGGGCCTGTTCCTAACCGCTGGAGTGTTGAACACATGCTTATCCAAACCAAGCACTTATTCCCAGAACACCCAGAACTTCCATAAACACAGGTTACATAAGAGGGATAAAGGATTGTCACCTTGGGTTTGTACTGCAGTAAAACTCATCACATCCATCTATCCAGTGAGGCAGGACCCTTAACATCAACACACTGTGAGCTCTCAGTAAAACAGTTCTATTAAAATGAATTACATACCCACCCACATACACTGACACATGCTCACACACTCACGCACACACGGCCTGTTTATAGTCTCTACACTTAAATGCTGCAGTGTGGTTTCCAGTATCATTAAACATGATCTACTGACTGTGTGTGTGTGTGTGTGTGTGTGTGTGTGTGTGTGTGTGTGTGTAATTGTGTATGAACAGTAAAACTGTCTTAAGTCAAAGTTAAGGCTCTGTCTGACCACTGACTGTCCGGTTTAAGAGTTATACGACAACAGGCAATGAGAGGAATGCTAGCAGCTGTTAAAAGGAAGAGATAAGATGAGCGATGAGAAAACAAAATATCAGAAAGACACGATTTCTTTCTGCCTCGGAATCCAACAGCCCAGCTGGCAATTGAAAAAACTCTCGGCTCAGAGGAGAGAAAATATAGAGAGAAGTCACTTTGTATTCCATCATGTTAATAAAGCAGATGTTCCCAAAAATAAATAAATAAATAAATAAATAAATAGTGGAAACAATCAGTTACCCTACTGTCAACATTGCGACAGGTCCTAACGGCATGCATCCCGCCACTTTCCGGACGGTTCCTATGCCTTCATGACTCTTTTTAGTGACGCGAACCAGGATGACTGGACTTAAGAAATGAAAAGAGACCACAAACATGCAAACAAACATCTAATGAGAATCGTGTGGCTTCCAAGCAGCACTGCCACCTCCCTTCCCTCTTTACGGGCAGATCGCTCTCAGAGAATGCAAACAACATAGCCAGGAAGAGGTGAGCCAAAGTCAAGAGCGGGTCAGCAGGACTGTGTCAGGCCATGTGTCAGGAATTTATTAAGGCTGTGGAACTTCAGACACAGATGGACACCCCGAAAATACATCAGCAACGGCATCCATCTTTTTTTTTTTTTTAAAAGAAAAAAAGAAAAACTGGGACCTGGATATCGTCACATCTTTTGGGGAGCAAACACACGAAAGCAGGCATCCATTAGAAGAGCCGAACTTGCTGTGGAACCATGTGCGTTAAGGTGAGAGGTCAAGCGGCGCTGGAGTGGTCAAGAGAAGCGCCAGAGATGTCCTGATAACCTCCAGTGGTATGTGTGCACAGTCTGTGCAAGTGTGTTTGCATGAGAGAGAGGCCACTGTTTTAGGCCTCGATTCTCCTCAGATACGGCTGCGTGCCCAAGGTCATTGTTCTCCGGTTACACACGGTGCACTATCAACCCCCTTAAACCAACACAAACTCCCACACTCCCTCACAGCTCCATTGTATACTTGGACATGGACTTGAGAATGGCCTTGCCATGGATTGTGATGCTGGATGGGGAACAAGAAGAAGAAAATTGTAATAAGTAGAAGAAAGAAAGCAGTTTATCTTCTAGCAGTGTAAAACTATCATCAGTTATAATGCTTTTGCGCTTTTGAAAATGCGTGTGACTCAAATCTGAAATATGTTAATCATTCTCTTAATCAAAACCACCCAACTCTCCCAGTGCAACAGAAATGATATGATGCAATATTCCATATTTTGGGGATGAGATATTTCCTTTTTTGAAATCATGAAATGCGACATTAAAAAAACAGGGATGAAAAATACTTGAATAACTGCACTTTGTTACTGTGTGTGCAATTTTGAGTGATTTTACTTTATTGGATTTGAACAGTTTTACTCAAGAAAATGTCCAGATTTTCATTTTGAACTTCAAAGTGCTTGTTACAACTCTTAAATGCCATATGATATTTCTTCTTTTTCTTTATTGTAAGATGTCTTTTGCTGGGGTTGATGTAGGTTCATATTGGATGAGATGTCATAGGATGTGAAAAGATGAGAAAATCTTTCTACACGCCTCACCTGCCGCCTGAACGTGCTACATTTTAATGCTGTACATTGAAAAACATTTTTTTTGAAGAAATAAACAATACTTACCAAAATCACAGGTAGGCAATAGTTTTTAGTCATAGACATTATTTGATTATGTCATACATGATTGTATCAATGGTCAGGTTATTATTGAACTAATGATACTGGTATTGAGATGCTGCAAACTTTCCAAGTACCATTCTCACTCTGGCTCAAAAAAGTTTAATGTCTAAACCTGGAGTGCATTCTAACCTCTTAAATAGATAAGTGCAAATCTATGCTTTCTGAAAAAGGTACTGTGCAGACTTGGTAAAATTCCCCTGAACGCTCTACTTGTGGATAGCAGTTTTGACCCTCCTCCTACTTTAAAAAAAAAAAAAAAAAAGCTTTTTTTACAGAAAAAGCTATTCACTCACTCATTCATTGTCTGTACCTCTTATCCTGTATACAGGGTCATGGAAGGATTGGAGCCTATCCCAGTGGACTTAGGACGTGCGGCTGGGTACACGCAGGACAGGGTGCCAATCCTATACAGTATATATATATATATATATATACATATATACACACACACACACACACACACTCATTCATACACTATGGGCAATTTGGAGACACCAGTTAACCTAATCTGCCCACCAAGCACGGGGAGAACATGCAGACTCCATGTACATGGAACCCGAGGCAGGAATCAAAGCCGGATCCTGGAGGTGTAAGGTGGCAATGCTAAAATCTAATTCATTAGAAAATTAAATAGCTAGTGCACATCTATGCTTCCTAATAAAGATTCCATAAAATTCCCATGTAAAGGGTTTAAAAGGACGAAAAGTGTGATGACAAATGATAATGGACATCAGCGCCTCAAGGCCAGGATAGTGATCCCTGTGTGTCGCTGTCGCCCATGCTTTGTACAGTAGACAGGCGACACAATAAAACAGAATTCTTCACAGTTTTGGTCAGAGGTCACTTATTGGCTAAGGCATTGACTAGTGCTCAGAAGGGCACAGGTTCAAACTCAAGCACCACCAAGTTGCCACTGTTAGACCCTCAACTGCTCAGATGTATAAAGGGATAAAATGTAAGTCCTTTTGGATAAGGGCGTATGCCAAATACCATCAATGTGAATGTACCATCAAATCTGCTAAGCTTTTAGAAAGTTAGGCGTAGAATTTAGCAGGCTAGTGATGTTTTGTAAATGAGCTTGCTAAATACGCTAGCTACTGTAGTTATGTTGTGTTTTGTTGCGAATGTCTTAGCATACATTCCAACCTGTTTTTTTTTTAAATAAAAAATTAATTAACCAGTGAGCAAATTCTTTTTTTTTTAAACTGTCCTAATTTTTCTTTGTGATTAATTTGCAAAACCAGCTAATCAAGCCGAGTCGCTCGCTTCTTATCTTTTCCACATTTATAAACAAATAATACTCTACATTTTACGTCTGACCACTTGTACGAGAACATTTCAATGTACATACTATTTGACTCACTTAGGTAGAATTGTGCCACTTTAAAAATCAAGTTACATTTTGACAAAATATCTATTCCTTACCTTAAGTGAAGTTTCTTGATACTGTCTCTAGCCTTCTTTTGCTATCTTAATGCCAAGACAAATGATTGGCCCCTTCAGTGTCAACCTATAGCCCTAGCTATTATACTCAAATTTGACCCTTAAAGGTGCCTGCCAGCCTGAGGAATGAGGAATGTCAGTGGGCTCTCTAACAAGGTCTCAATACAAACAAGCTGACAGTTCCTACCGCAAGCCCATTAGTATAACACAGCACAAAGAAATTGTATTGTGCTCAACTTCAGTGTCATAGCCATGGAAAGGGGAGGGGAAAACTATGTGACATTTTTTATGCCATTTCATGTGAAAATGGAGCAGTGCCTCTTGTCATCAGGCACATCTGTCTGAGTGAAGGAGAGAGAGAGAGAGAGAGAGATGAGTGCAGCATCTGCGGTGTGACTTCAAAGCAGCATGAGGGAGGGAGAAGAGGGTCTGGTTCAACACTCAAGTTCCAAGTTGAGAGATTGCGGGGGAGGACAAAAGGGAACCTGCTGACCTCGGACACAAGTTTCATTCATACACACTCGCGCACACTCTCATATTCGCACGCAGGATGAGCACCAGCCCTTCAACAGCATCCGTCTGGCTTTTGCTACGTTTTATTACTTTTGATTTGCACCAAGCACATTTGTTGTAAATTATTATTTTTCTCTTATTTGCTGTAAACACACCCTTATTTTTAAGGGTAAATGCTTTTCTCTCAGCTATGGCTACTACAGAACCAGCACTCATTTATCTGGTATAACTATTCTCAACAGGCAGAATTCAAGTTTTTCAATGTTGTTGGACATGCATGAACAGAAGGCTTATTTTCCCCATTAATCTACAATAATGGATCTCAAAGAGGGTCACATGATTATCACATGATGAAGATTTTATGGTTCACATTTGGAGTCTCTGTCATCCATTAAATGTCCCAAACTATATAAAACATATAATTTTTTATTTAAAAATTAATTCATATTGTTTTTTTAGAGTCTTATCTCATTATTCAAATTGTATGTGGCAGCTTTAATTATGGGCCCATTATTAAAATATAAATAATAGATGAATTAATAAACATACATTATTTGCGCCATACAGAACATGCTAATTCATTCTTTATTACAACATGACTATATAAGTAACTAAATAATGTACATAGTTGCACATGATCAATTACATTACTCGCGAACATATTTGTATGAAATAATTATATTATATTTTTATCCCCTACAGTTTCAAAAACCACTAAATATATCTTTTATTGTGTTTCTGTCACAAGTGTGACCAGTGGGATTAAACAGATCCCATTTGAAAATTTGGTTTGCATTCACACAATCAAATATTAGAAATCAAACAAGGCTACTTATCCAGCTTTTATTATGTAAATATTATGCAAATTTTTCTTTGTCACATTTTTTCTCGCTCTTGTCAACATCCAGACATGAGGCATCTCCACCGTATCCTATCTGCAAGGAAATGTCAGACATTTAAGCCTCTTGCTGTGCTCCTTTTTCCGAAGCCTACAGGAGTCTCATTTCCTCTGATCGCGCTCTTGCCGTTCTGGCAGTGTGTTCATGGGGGATGAAAAGTAACCAGAGCATCGAGGTTTGGTGCAAAAACAAGCCGCTTGGCCTTCGTCAGATATCATTTATACTGAACAGGTGGTTGAGTTTTTTGCTGGACCGGACAGGAAATCGCTTGTTCATCTGGTTCTGTGTGAAGTCTGAATGTCTGGAGAAAACATATAAAGCTGTCCAGACCAAACAAAATATCTCTTTCTCTCTGTTTGACAAACAAAATTCATTGAAAGCAGGATAACACTTTAGGGAGAGAGATACTGTGCTGCATACAATTGAAAATGTGTTCATACACATGTACATGGGTCACATTTCCACAAGCCTTTAAGTATGGAAAGGACAGAATAAAACAGTGAGTGAATCCCATACAGTCTGGATTTAGTTCACCTATTTTCATAATATCTTCTGATAATTCAGGGAAAACTGGACTCTTAATGCCAAAGATGTAAATATTTATCAGTAAAAAGATCTGAGGGAGATAGATACTGTAGGAATCTTTGTTAGTAGCTGGAGAGTGGCGTGGTGCCACAGAGGCATGGATGTAAGGTCATAACACATCAGTGAGCTGCAAATGATGGTTACCCATCAGACCCCCAAGTTCAAACCAGACATGCTGGTCTGCTTACATAATGTTGTGATGTCAGCTACAACCCCAAATCAGAAAAAGTTGGGACAGGGTGGAAAATGTGAATAAAAAAAGAAAAAGGCAAGTTATAAATTTTCCTCAAATTGTATTTCATTACAGACAGTATGAATACAAAATAATTCATGTTTTTTTTCTGTCAACATCATTTGATTTGTAAATAAATATCCATTCTTGCCCTTCAAACTTGCAACACATTAAAAAAAAAAGTTGGGACGGGGGCAATTCAGGTGTAGTAATGAGGTATAATAACTAAATAATGATGTGATTTGAAACTGGTGTTGTTAACAGGTGATTGCAATCATGATTCGGTACA
>JAOTQY010000003.1:5576964-5590656 GCA_026413445.1 Dolichallabes microphthalmus
GGTGCTTGACTGGCCTGCCTGCAGCCCTGATTTGTCTCCTATAGAGAATGTTTGGCGCATTTTGAAACAAAAAGTGCTTCAACGAAGACCCAGTACTGTTCCGCACTTAAAACGTTGTTTGCAGGAAGAATGGGACAAACAACACTTAGTCACTTGATTTCTTCAATGCCTACACATCTTTTAAGTGTTGATAAAAGACAGGGGAACTGTACAAAGTGGTAAATGCTGTACTGTCCCAACTTTTTTTGAAATGTGTTGCAAGCCTGAATGGCAAGAATGGATTTTTATTTTCAAATCAAATGATGTTGACAGAAAAAAGCATGAATTATTTTGTGTTCATACTGTCTGCAATGAAATTAAATATGAGTAAAATTTACAACTTGCTTTTGTCTTTTTTTATTCACACTTTCCACCCTGTCCCAACTTTTTCTGATTTGGGGTTGTACTGTACATCATACAACATAGGGTTGTAATACAGAAGGTTGCCCACATTTCCCTGCCTTGCAAAGAACCTGGGTACATGGTGCTATCTATAACTAGCCTTAATAAAAGCATTTGAGTCTGTACAATAATGAAGTGGACACCCTTAGATGATCCGTAAATTCAGGAAAGTGGTAACTACTCCCAGATCTGGTAGCCGAGATCGGGAAGAGGTTTGAACCTCTGAAATCAATATGGAGGTTTGAAAGTGTGAAATCAATAAGGTCGATAGCACCCTGGGACAGGATGAAATGACTCATGACTGATCTTACTATCTATAATGTATATAGTCTTATTTAAAGCATGTTCTTCTTCCATGGTCACTATTGGCACAGAGTCCTGCTTGGTCCCCCCATACACACCATGGCAGCTTCCACATCAGATTGCTGTCAGATCACCTGTGCCTGTGAGTCTGGTCTCTCTGGCTGAACTCCAGGACTGAATGACTTTATGTGCAAGATGTTCTTCGCGTGGTGTCGGGGTCAGGAGTAGCTCAGTGGTTAAGGCACCGGACTGCGGTTCGGGTCCCAGGTTTAAATTCCACAACCCCCAGTTGTCCCTGTTGGGCCCTTGAGCAAGAGATAAAAATGTAAGTGACTGTGGATAAGGGCGTCTGCCAAATGCCTAAATGTAAATATGTTCATCACACTGGCTGATCCCAGTACACTGCCCAATTTCCAAGATCCTGACTGCTAGCCAACTCCATATCTACTATTTTTAAGGATGCACTGTGTACTTTGCAGTGCACCATGAATAAAATCCATCATACTCATATTAATGCCTTTCTAAAAGGAGCAACTTGCTGCCATCAAATACAATACCCATCAGCCCAGTGGTGCTCTTGTGGAGCTAAGGACCTTTCAAAGTAATTCTGCTCCATTGTTTGTATGAACGTTGTAATTTATTCAGTTGTTTCCTATTGCCTCTAGAGATTGGCTAGTTTAAATAGAATAGAAGAGGTATATTTATAAGAATTCCAGTTAATCACCAATGTATCATCATTCAGACCTGGTGGAAGCAGGGAGGTTCTAGGTTTGATTTGTTTAGACTTTGTGGAAAGTCTTGGCATGTATGCAGAGGAGTTATCAGAGTATTTCTCACCACCTCTGGTAGATATCCAAGGTTCTCGCAACAATATGGCTGCATCCAAAATTATTATTATTATTATTATTTTTTTTTAAACTAAACCAAAATATTCAGCATCCTGGTTGTCTAAGCTCAAAATGAATTTGGTTTTAACATTATTTATTCTAAATATAATTTTTTTGCTCATTATCATGAAAGCTGCCAATCAGTGTGGATTTGTTTATACTCTATCCTCATGAGACTGGTTGATCCATGGTGAGACCACCTATTTCTGTAGCACTTGGGATACAATGACGATGTGATACGCTGCAGGTGTGAAGGACACTGGGGACTAGAGTCTAGAGTTTGAAGGTCCTCCATCCCCTAGACACTTCACTACAGGTAGGGCAAATGGTGTAGTCCCGCTGCGTAGCCCAGTTATAATGGAAGAGGTGTGAAACACAGCTTGTGGAAGAGAGGTGAGGCAGAGGTTACTAAGATGAGTGTTGATTAGGAGAGGCGGTATTTTTTCAAGTGCCGGTCTCGAAGGTCTGCTCGTCCAGAGCGTGGGATGAGGTAGGACAAAAGGGGGAGTGGCGTAACGGGATGTCCCCGCGCTCTCACCTTTCTCTCTCCTCACCTCCCTCGCTTCTCACGTTCCTCTGCCAGCAGTTTCACAGCTTGCACAAAAGAGACCCACTGCCATTGATCTTAGCCAGTCACAAATGGTGCCAAGTCAACAAAGAGCAACTGAAATATCAGCAGCTGAGAGGAGATGGAGCTGTGAGTGCCTACATGTGGGACGTTTCTTGATAACTTGACAGATACACAGTGGAGGCACATCATGTCCCACCACACCCATATGTCAAATGTCCTTTCAGATGATAAAAAGGAAGGAAGATCTCTTGGCAATCTATTGAGGGTTAGGAGGAACAGAAATATGAGAGCATTAGATTGAAAAAAGAAGTAAAAAGAAAGATGAACAAGCAACAACAAAGAGATGTATGTAAGCTTTATGGAAGAATGATATATCTGTGTGGAGGCTGGAAACGGTATCAAATAGACAAACGGTTAAAACTTCTATTCTAAAGCTGTGGGTGAAATTCATTTTGTAGGAGTCATCAAATGTTCTGGTCAACTTTACTTTAATATTATAGATTAATAGTTAACATAGGAGATCTCAAAAGTATTACATTCACTGACCTTTTTAACTTCAACCATGGTTTAGACACAATACAATAAAACAGGGTTTTTAAAAAAAAAAAAAAAAAAAACAGCAAAAAAAACTCCCAACTTGACATTATTTGTAGTCATAATCATGTTGATAATGGTGAATTGTAACCATTGTAACAAAGCACTTTTTTTATTGTCTCTATGCGGGAACCTCACTCACTCATCGTCTATACCACTTTATCCTGTATATAGGGAGGCCTGAAGCCTATCCCAGGACACTTGGGGTACATGCTGGATGGGGTGCCAATCCATCACAGGGCACACACACTCACACACTACGGGCATTTTGAGAACGCCAATCAACCTTAATCTGCATGTCTTAGGACTGTGGGAGATAACAGCAGTACCTGTAGGATCCCCCCAAGCGTGGCGAGAACATTAAAACCCCATGTGTACTGACCTGAGACGGAACTTGAACCCGGATCCTGGAGGTGCAAGGCAAAGGCGCTAACCACTAGGTCACCATGCCAGTGGGGGGAATATATAAACACAAAAATATATATATACACTGATTAGTGAAGTGACAAAAATAATTACCAATTATATACTTGTATACTGATGACAGGATCATGAGCACCCAGGCTCATTTATCCTACAGATAAGCCAATGTAGTTCAAATTGCTGAAAAACAGTAATGCTGGCCACAAGAGAAAGGTATCAAAACACTGCATCACGGCCTGAGACGTTTGGGGCTTAGCAAAGAGTTTAAAAGGTATTGATCCAGCCTACAAATTCCCCAGATCTCAATCCGAACAAGCATCCATGGAATTTGTCATACAAACAATTCAGACAAATACATGGAGGCCCCACCTCACAACCCTCAGTGCCCAAACGATCAGCCGCTAACGTCCTCGTCCCCTGCAGAGACAACGACAAGGCTTATATTGCTTATCTTATGATTTTCATTCTGTATGTTAAGCCAGGGTCTGTGAGTGACAACTACAGTAGATAGATGGTCTCCATCAAAAATGCTAATTCACCCTAAAAACTAAGCCCATCAGTGATGAAACATGAGGTTATGTTGCTTCCTGCTTTCCTGCCCTCACCACATGGTCCAATTCATAAACGCCACATTAACTCAGCTAGTGGGAAAGTAATACACTCAGTAGTGAAATCCCATCTGTCGTGGCAGACAAGCAACTTTAAGGAGTGTAGTATTTTAAAAGTGAGCCTGTCGATGAACCGTTAAGAGAACACATGCAACTTTAGAAAAGAAACCACAGGTTTAGATTTTTTTTTGTCAGCCTAAAATCACGGCAAAAGCCTAAATTGTGTGTATAACTAAGGCACAGGTCCGATCCTTTTTTAGGTGGTAGGCATGTCCTAGAGCTAGGGCTGTCCCCTCTCACTATACCTTTATCGCCACACAATGCATTGGGTCGGAGAGCCAGTGCCGCAGCGAGTGCCGTACAAATAAATCAGACATGTAGCTGGGCGGAGGCCATAACCTAGTGAGCAGGGGTTGGGGGTTGGTTTGGGGGGCAAACCTGATAGTGGATAGGTAGGAGTCAAAGGTCATGGCCCTTCATGTCTCGGAACACTTCACAAAGAAGCCCAGAGTGCTAGATGCGTAATGGCCAGGAAGGCTGTGCAGTAATTTATACACCTGTCACTAGTAAGTACACCAGAGCACGAGGTCAGGCTCCAATTTGTTTAGTCATAGGGGTCTTAAAAACACCACACTCTCTGGAGGACAACAATGCTCCCTATTTAGAGACGTGCAGATTAGATTAGGGTTTTTCCAGTGGACACATTTGTGCTTTCATTATTTTTTTGGAAGGAGAATAAAGCAATGCTGTGCTGGATAGACTTTGTTCAGTTTTGTACAGCTATGCTGTCCAGGTTGCTAATAAGGTTGGACAGCACACTGTCCTGCGTATACATGTTCGTGCAGAAATTCTACTGAACCGAAAAAATTGCTCACATCTTACACACTTATTATTCAGATAAGCTTGTAACCAGGGTTATAACCCGGATCAGAATTTGAGTTAAGTCTACTGTATGTTGCAAAAATGTTTTATCGTCCAACTGGTAAAGAGTAAGCCAGGTGAAACATTAGCTTGCTGAATAATCTTGATTAGTTTGATTACAGTTCTTTATTAAACTTAAGATTACTTTAGAATTCTATAACAAGCTACTGAAATCTTAACAGTGGGATAAGCTTCTTAGTCATTTAACGTCACCTTTCTTTCTAAAGCAAATGTTTACTTCAGTATACCTCGTTTGGTTAATTATTGTTTAAAATTGATTATAAACATTCAAAAATTCAACCTTTCGGTGAGGAAAAAATTATTATGAAAATCGATGCGTGTCAAAAGTAGACACAAAAATATGTCTTAAAATTGTTTAAATTTACTTAGGTAATTTTGCCTTCTTCTAAAATCTTTGCCACTGAGTTGTTCGATTCTAATCTATGTTGTGTCATCCTTTTTTTTTTCTTCCATAAAAGTTAGATGATTTAAATGTTTTTATTATTTTTGCATTATGTTACATTACCATGCCATTTATACAAAATACTTCATCAGGATCATAATATGCTTTGAGTCGCATTACACAATAACTTAAAACCGAAGCAACATTAAATGTTTAGCAGAAATGGAGCTTGGAAGCCAACGTTATCCACAATTCACAAGCTGTTTTCACTGGCAATGATACAAGTGATAAAAATTTTTAATTTAAAAAATGATGCACTGTTACATTTATATCAAAAGCTTTTGCATTGGCTCACACATTTATGTCATAACTCTGTCAGATGTTAGTTTATACTGTAATAGAGTGTGCACATTGCATAGCTCTCAACAAGAAGTTTTCTTGAGAGCTAAACATAACAAGCAATTAATTCTATAAGGGAACATAAAGAGTGCCTTAACTGCTTTAAGGTAAGCAGAGAAATGATCATCTGTTTCCATACTGAATTTGATATGTGTTAAGTAAAAACAAAGACCCTTTTGAAACTATGGAGTTGCAGAGATCCTCGGTGTCCTTATGGCTAGTTACTGCCACGCAAGTAACTAATAAAGTGTCAACTCGAATTGTTTTTAAAGGATTTAGGCACAAAAGACTTCATAGTTTGCTTTTATTTTATTTCAGTTATTATGTGTGTATAAGTTAGATGATGTAACTCAACTTGGCAAACATATCCAGTATTTGCTAAAAGGAGCATAGGATACTAAATCTCTCTTTATTTCAGTGCCTTAATTTGGCAGTTTGGTCTGTCCTGTTCTCTTCCATTCTTTTTTTTTTATGACTTTTTTATGACTCTGCCGGTTTCACTAATTAAAACAGCAGTCAGTAATTATTTTCATGGCCTCAAAGGAATGGGTTTGATTTAAATTTGGTTTGTGCTGGATCTCCTTCAACCACAAATTTAACACAATCCAAGGATTTTTATTTGGAGCAAATAGTAATGTGTAATTCCACATACATGGGAAAACAGATTTTGGCTCAAACTAACACATTCTCGTTACTTGGACACTCAAGTTCAAAGTCTTTCCAAACATTAGTCTGGAACTGAGCCTAAATAAGGCCCTCTAGTGTCCCCTAGTGGTCATTTCCTCAAGTATTTAAGTACTATTAATCCACAAGCATGTAGCTTTTCCTTCAAATTTATTTAGTTTTTTTGCAATTTTGTCATCTTTTCTTTTTTTTCCTTCACCACCATTACTCAGAAGGCAATAAGGATTTACAGTTACATTCTTATAATTATCTTAGAAACACCACTCCTATAAGAGAGACAAAAAAGGCAACAAAGAAACAAATAAGACAATTACATTGAAAAGTCTTCAAGACATTGACTAAAATATGCATGTTTTCTAACAACGTCACGTTTAAAATATTTGTCCCATATAACCCTGAAGGCCAAGGTCTAGTTTTAAAAGCACCTCCACTCCAAAACACTTGTGCATTTCTTGGTCACACGCTAAAGGTCCAATGGTTGTTTGAGCTCTGACTGACCTTGCACTCTGAAGTTGCCATTAAAATAAACCAGGTTTAACTTCCCATGACAATGACCCTTATTTGTTACTTACCGCTCAGTAAAATGGACCAGAAGGGTTTCTCTTAAGCCTCTTTTGTGAGAAAAGCCTTTTTTCCCCAAGTGTGTGTTAACAAGTGCTAGGAAGGAAACTGGAGGTTTAATGTGAATGTAAAAGAAAAAGAAAGAAAGAAAAGGAAAGCCAAAAAAATAGGAATTAAAAAGTAACATTTTAAATTTATTATTATTCCAAAACTATATAATAAAAAAGGGCTTTTGTCTCCAAGGAATCAGCAAATATTGAATTAATTACATTTAAGTTCACTCATTTAAAAACAAATAACCAAAGCCACTTGAATGAAGCAAGTGAGATTGCAAAAACAATGAGCTACAGCTGAACATGAAAGTTAACGTCAGTGAGAAGTTTTACACATAATATTTAGCATATATAGAAAAACCATGAAGAATTATTAATGCAGTTTTTAGCCAACTATAAGCATTGCACAAATCTGTCATCAAAGCATATTCATGACACTGAGAAAGCAGAAAGCATTTTTAAAAAGCATTTTAGATTGTGTGGAAATAATTGATTTGATTAACACATGGGCTTCGTTAATAAGTGCATTTGTATTGATAAGGTGCTTCACATAGTTTGGAATGTAAATTGATAAATAGCACTTCATTCAATTCCTGAAGGAATTCCAAAAGGTAATGTCACAGGGTTTTGGAAAAAAAAAAATTCTTAAAATGCAATGAATACAAGTTTGTAAATACAATAAATATTACTGTACATAAAGATCTGATTACATTTAGAATTTAGCAGACGCTCTTATCCAGAGCGACTTACTTTTTTTTTCTCATTACACATCTGAGGGTTAAGGGCCTTGCTCAAGGGCCCAACAGTGGCAACTTGGTGGTTGTGGGGCTTGAACCTGGGATCTTCCAAACCGTAGTCCAATGCCTTAACCACTGAGCTACCCCTGGCTCTCGTAACAGAGCTAACAGAGATACTGTACAGTAACAGAGATACAGTAACAGAGATTGGTAATAGTCCTTTAAGGTTTTTCTGTCTTTGTCATAAAAAAAAACTAACATCTTATCAAGTAATATATCCCATATAAACATGTCATTTTATGGCTTTTGACATTTTGTCTTATGTAATTACGGTATAAAAATATTCCATACAGAGTATGACTGTAAATGTGTTATGTTTATGCAAGTAAACACAGTAAAATCTCTGGTGTTGATTTAACACTATCAGACATTATTTGAATCCAACTGGATCTCCCGTACATAGACGGCATGGTGGTGTAGTGGTTAGCACTGTCACCTATCGCGATTCCAGACCAGGCTCGATTCCTGAGTCTATGTGCATGGAGTTTGTGCATGGAGTTCTCCCTGTGTTTGGTGAGTTTCCTCCGGGTACTCTGGTTTCCTCCTACAGTCCAAAGATATGCAGGTTAGGCTAATTGGCGTTCCCAAATTGCTCGTAGTGTATAGATCTACATATACACATTGCAAGGTGTTAATTCAAACACTCTAACTGCTAAGTCAACATTGGCAATTGTGCTCTTTAAAACCTCAATGTTAAGCTTATTGGTTTTAGGATAGGTTTAACACCATTTCCTCATCGAGTGTAAACCTTAATATGTTATCCCAGTCCTAGCGTGTATATATTGCTTTTTTTTTTTTTTTACTGAACTTGCCAACTTTAAGAATTAGATAACATTTTTAGTTATTTGCTTTTAATATATGTTAGTGTGATGACCCCTGGAGGACGAATAATGTATTTCAGTTCATTTGTGCAAAAGAAGGAAAACATCACTGTTCAGAACTGTAAAAGTAATGAGTTGTGAGATTCAGCCTGAAATTAAGCTCACTAAGATTAACACCCCAGAGTTGATTACATGCCTATAAAAGCAAACTCTGATGTGTTTAATTTCTCTACAGCAATTTGCAAATGAAATTAGTTATACACTTTGTAAATTAGTATTACAGAAAATGAACATTTGTGAAACAATTCGATTCTTTAATATTTTCCTTCATAGCAACTATAAACGATCATTCTCTCAAATGCATCTCTTTGTCCTGTCTTTCTTGTAGTTAGTAATGCAGGAAAATGTACCATATTTTATATTACAGAGAAACTGTTTAAAGTGCAAATAATCTGTTCTTAAAACCTTCCTGTGAAGGAAAACCTACTAACAAATTGTTACAATCCATCCATCCATCCATCCATCTTCTTCCGCTTATCCGAGGTCGGGTCGCGGGGGCAGGTTGCTGCTGAGGTTGTTCCATAAAAAACAAATTTTTAAATTGTACCTTTGAGGCACTATGTTGTCTGTCTCAGTAAAACATTTATTCCTATTTCCTCAGTTAAATCGTGTAAGTTAATGTAATAATAGGAAAAGAGGGGTGGCTCAAGACTTTTGCACAATAGATACAGGTTATTTTGTCTTAAATTTATAGTCAAATGCACAAAGCATAAGAGTTATGAGTCAACTTTTTAAAATAGTTCGAGATTTTAAAATCAAAACAAAATATTAAAACAATAGAATTGGACCACTAGAGAATACTTAGAAGATACTAACAGAATTGCAAGTGTATTGGCATATGGGTATTGTAAAAACAAAGCCAGGAGGTGAGAACTTTAATCTGAGCCTACACTAGTAAAGCATCTGACTTGGTGTACCATGAACAGTACACAGCAGTGGCTCCCAATTATGGGCATGACACATCTTTCCATTCACTTGGTTGTTAATTTTTGCTATTCGAGACCCTTGAGATCAGATGTTAGATATAATACTAAGTCTTAAGACTCGGGAATCCCAAGTGTTTGTATAAAAATCGCAAATTCAAAACACAGTAGTGCCATGACCAACCATGACCTGGAGTTCCGGTATATGATTGGTCCTTCCTGTGGGAACAATGGCCCCTGTAGTTCAGAGTGACACTTAGGGCAATAGTTTCTCAGCAGTTTTGGACTAATGATCAGAAGGTTTAGTGTTTGTAATCCTCTTCCAATGCACCCAGCTAACAATGATTGTGCTTAAGCCTCTCGTAAGTCCGCAGAGATGGAGAATCATGTACGGTTCTGTGATTTTACCTCAACTTCCTGTTTGAGGAAGACCAGTCGAAAGTTTGGACACAAGTTTGGATTTATTTTCTACTTTTAAGAACAATATTGATTTGTATAAAATAACACATATGGCATTATTAAGTAACAGTCAGCTGTTATTTTTTTTAGAGATAAAAGTCAGCTGTTCAGCCATTCTTGCAGAACAGTATTGTCAAGTGCATTTGCAAAACCCATCATGCAACATGACGAAACTAAACATAACTAGACCTATACAGTACACTTACTGTAGATAATGGGGGACAATATATATATGACCCCCTAGTAAAAACATTGAAGTTCTATTGTAACGGTACAAATAAAGGAAAATCAAAGACATTGAAACCTGTTGGACCAAAACTAAGAACTAGGGAATTACTCAATCAAAAAATCAAAAATGAGTTAGCTCAAATGATAAATGCTATCAAATGTTGGAACAACAGTATCCAGCCAAAAATCTATGACTGCTGACCCAGTATAACCTCTATGGGAACATCTGGATATTAGTGACAGCTGTGTTGGGGCTAAATGGAAACTAGAAGATATCCAGGATCAAGGTCTTGCCCCGTTTCTGCATCAGTTTTATCAAGGTTCCTGTGCTCCAGAGCTAGCAGGTCACAGTGCTCTCCAGATTCATGTTTTCCTGCTTGAACGCAGCTGTCTTAGCCAAAGATTAATAGAGCTTCATAATAAGCACTTGATAAGCACTCATTTTTTGGAACATTTGAGAAAGCCTGACCTTGACGGGGAAAAAAGATCCAGACGATGGAACACATTGCTGCTTTTTGATTTTATTTTTAAAATACATTTTTAAAAAATTAAGATAAAATAATGAGATAAAATCCAATTTGTAATTAATTAGATAAAAAAAATACTTTAAAAGATTATTACACAAGTAAGCATACATAAATAAATGAAATAAAATCTCAATGCAAAATGACAAGCTCTGAGAAAGGAACTGCCCACTGTCTTCATCATCTGGATTTGTCCATCCAACCTTTTCAGACAGACAAACTTCACCTGTTCGGCGAATGTGTGAACACTTCATGTAAACAGAGTTTTATAGCACGGCTCACTGCAACCGCTTCCAAGTTCATATGCTTAGACATTAATCTCTCCGCCATCTCGTGTTTTCTTCATGAAGTCATGCCCTGCAGTGCCGTGCTGACACATTACCTCCCTCTGCTTCTCTCTGAGTGGCGACATAATGTATTAACCACATCACGTTGCTCCGTTAATTTGAAAAGCAAAACAGAGGTGACTGCGGTCAGAGGAGGGATGTGGTGTTCATCGTGTCTTGAATTCTGTCTGATTGAACGCAGAAGTGGAGCAGAAGGTCGTCCTGAGAATACTGCGGATATTGTGGGTCAGGGGTCACGCAGCATGTGTGCAGAGGATAAAGTTACTGTAGAAAGAGAGACAGGCAGAGCTTTCTAACTTGAATGGAGTTGGTATGGACCTGAGTTCAGCTGATGGCAGAACAGATATGCTACATGGATGTCTCGTCAGTGTGTCTTGCAGAGATTATAGTTACTAATCTAAAACACCTGGCTTGATATTCAGATGCACTGAATGTAATGAAAAAATGTATTAATATCTTTTTCCTTCTTCACTGATGAAAGGAAAATAATATTGGAATTTATTTGGTTGGCACAATGGTTCAGGGACTCATGTTCAATAACAAACTTAATTTTTTTAGTTCTCACAATGTTCCTTGATTTTTTCCCCCTCTGGTTTTCTCCCAACCTCCCAAGAACACGCTAATAGGTACACTGGCTTTTCTAAATCGCCCCAGCTGTGGACGAGTATGAGTTTGTGTGAATGGTGCCCTGCAGCGCACAGGACTCCCATGTATGCTGTATTCTCAGGGTTTTTCTCAGTGTTCCCAGGACACGCTCCAGATTCATCCTGATCCTGATCAGCAAGGATCACGTGCTTAACAAAGCTGGAAAGGGCTACGGGGCAACTGCCAAGCATCTTGGTGAAAAAAGAACAACTGTTGGAGCAATTGTCAGAAAACGGAAGAGGCTAATGATGACTGTCAATGTCCCTCAGACTGGGGCCCCACGGAAGATCTCTCCTTGTGGGGTATCAATGATGCTAATAATGGTGAAGAATCAGCCTAGAACTACACGGGAGGAGCTGGTCAATGCTGTGAAGAGAGCTGTAGAACTTTTTGGTCTTAACTCCATTCGCCGTGTTTGGAGGAAGAAGAATGATGAGTATCACCCCAATAATACCATACCTGCAGTGAAGCATGGGGCTGGAAGCATCATGCTCTGGGGGTGTTTTGTATGGAGGAGTGGGCCAAAATCCCTCCTGCAGTGTGTGCAAACCTGGTGAAGAACTACAGGAACTATTTGACCTCTGTAATTGTTTACACTGTGTAATTGTTAAGGCTTCTGGACCAAATATAAAAAAATTTTGACTCAAGTGATCAAATACTTATTTGACACAGTAATTCACAAATAAATTGTTCAAAAATCATACAATGTGATTTCCAGATTTTTCTTTTCAGTGGAAATGCACCTATGCTGAAAATCGTAGACCCCTCCATGATTTCTAAGAGAACTTGCAAATACTTATTGACCTCACTGTATATACATTGAACATTAGAGCTGCTATTGAATATACAGGCATATCTAGGTCAAAACTGTTCAATGAATCCTTTTGATTGTTCAGAATAACAGAACACAATTATGAGAGTAAAACTACCTTTATTTCTCTAATCACCTACCACAGTAGTGCACCTATTCCAGCATTTCACCAGTGCATGAACACAATCAAGGTAGAAAGATTTCTCAGTACTCCGGAGCCATGATCAGACTGCCTGCTTCACATCTGAAATGTTGGTCTCCCAGGAACTCCTTTAAAAGCCTGAACAGGTGTAAATGGCTTGGAGCGAGGTCAGAACTATACGAGGGATGTGGCAATAATTTCGAATGATTGTGTGTACAGTTCCCACATACAAATACATCTCTTCCACCAGTTGGCAACAAGTTATCCAGCGATTTTCAAGTTTCTGGTGTTCCACTCACTTAAAGTTCATGTGAACAACTGCAGTGGACTCCAAGTCACCTCAGCTATGATTGTCATTCACGAATGTGAAATGTCTTTGAAAATGGTCGCAAATGTTTTACTGTGATTGAGAGTCGGATGACCGTACTGTGCTCGAAGTCTTCTGTAAAGATCAATCATTTTTATGCCTTCATTCACGAGAAATTCACGACATCACGGTTTGACTTGAATCTCATAGATTACTGTATATTCTATAGATAAATCCATTTACAGTTGTAAAAAGTCAAAAAAAAAAACACAGGTTAGATATTATGAATAATAAATCTTATAATAAAAGAGATAATTAATTTATTTATTTTAAATAAAAAAGTGAAACTTTCTTTTCTATTCTAGAAGCCTACTAGGGAAAGTATTGGTTACGACATGGTTACGATAGTTTTTTCTCCTTCTAATCTACTGTTAAACTGAATGTTCCATGCACAGCATTCAATAGCAGCTCTAATGTTCAGTTCAATTAAGCCTTTATTCATCACACATACATTACTGCACAGTGAAATTTTTTATTCTTCACATATCCCAACTTCTTGTTGGTAGGCCAGGGTCAGAGCGCAGGGTCAGCCATTTTTACGGCGCCCCTGAAGCAGACAGGGTTAAGGGCCTTGCTCAAGGGCCCAACAATGGCATGTCTGTGTGGCATAGCGCTAGGGCAAGATTAGGTTTATTAAAATTTTGAATTCCGATTACGCCACCCTGAACACGGGACAGGGACCCCAATTAAATTAAGTTCATCCAAAAGGCTCACAGGCTC
>JAOTQY010000003.1:5599301-5610733 GCA_026413445.1 Dolichallabes microphthalmus
ATTAATAAACTCACTTAGTCAAAACAAATACATTTTGAAGGTGTGGACATACTAAGACACATTTTTTCAGTCTTTTTGCATGAGGAAATCAAGGTCACTGTGTTACGCAAGCATTTCTAATTTTCAGTATCTACAATACAGGCTTTTGATCATCTGCTTATACGACCATTATCTACTCCATAACACCCTTTCCCCATGTTCCTGCTGTGGAAAAAAAAATGAAATATGTTGTTAGTCACATTGAAAAGAACATTTAACATATTGGTTCATGAAGAAAATAGTTTCTTATTAAAACAAAAATAATCTTTAATTCAACAAGTTTATAATTGGTAAGACTGAATTATGTAGGAAGAAGGTGATCAATTCATGTAGTATTCACGTAAACCAGTTGCATCGTGAACTTTCACGAGGATGTTTGCACAGACTGGAGCTACAACTACAGAATTATATCGATGAGTGATAGAGTAGCGGATTTACACTCACACACAGCTAGGCTGCCTATGCAAAATTTTTTGCTGTAATCATAGATTCATTGCCTACACTTAGATTTTCAACTTGATTACCATGATCTGTTTGGTTAGATTGCCTTCTAGTTATTTTATGTTTAAACTGGATTTTAGAAGCCATGGGCGCAATATGGTGCAAAAATGGCCACCTTGGCAACTCTAAATAAGATGCTCGTGGTGCTATTTGGTTATAAAGCAACTGGTTTTCAAAATTCTTAATTACTTTAGAGTTTTTGAATTTGTGTTCTCCATAAGAATATTAAAGCTATGGCTATTTGTGTTAAATTTTGCTCTATTTGGACCAGCAAGGGTAAAAGGGCAGAACATCATGCCCTACACGGTTCTGCTTCATCAAATGGCCCCCCTTTTTTTGATGAACTAAACACTGTGTAAGGAGAACTGTCGCCCTATTATAAGCCTTGTACTTCCTTTTAAAAAATATGACAAAATACAAACACAACCACAAATGAGATGTGCAAAAAGGCACAAAAGGTAAGGGCTTTATTTCCTCCTTTTTTGCTACTGCTGCTTTTTGTTTTCCCTTTTTGAAGTTACATTTCTAATAGGCACATTAAATAAAACCTCTTGTATTATTTTCCCAAACAAACATTTGGTTTGAAACCTGAAGCACTTTTTAATCTTAACCATTTCTGAGCCGACATCCTGGCTCCTCTCAGACTTGTCGACTTTTTCCCAGTCTAGGTAGTAACTCCACATTTCTTATGAGTGATTGAGCTTGGAGCCCAGGTCAGCGGGGGACCATCTCTTTCTTTTTTTTTTCCCTTTCTTTTTCCCCCCAAGACTACCGAGCACAATGGGCTTTCTCATTGGAGTATATGAAGTCACTTCTTCTTGGCTATATGGAAGAATCCGAGGGGAGTTGACCCCTGGAGAAGTCACTTCATTGTGGTGTCTCAATGGAGTCAGTGACCCCTGAAAATCTATGTTATGTTATACCGGGCTGATTTTGGATAAATGGGTTCAGAAACTTCTCAGGTTCTATTGTTTCTGTTGCCATATTGTGTTCATTATCTACTTCGGGTGAAGCATAGAGGAACAAGATTAGATTGATCACTGACTGATTTTGGCAAAATGGCATTATTATAATTCCACTAATAAGGAAAGTTTTTTGTTTGTTTGTTAGGGTTTTATTACCAGGCAGCATTATCTCCCATGCTAAGTATTATGTCAGACTCTCCAAAGGGCAAACACATGTAATTGCCTCCATAAACGCAGGCCAGCGGAACACTAATATTTTTGTTTCTTGTCTGCTCTGAGAAATCTCTTCACCAGTCAGGGGTGATTTGTCCTCGGGCAATTTTTGTGGCCAGCATCTCTCTCTATCTCTGTCGCTCTCTCTCTCTATCTCTGTCGCTCTCTCTCTCTCTCTCTCTCTCTCTCTCTCTAAATCCTGGCTTGCATAGACTTGCTCTGATGAAGAGCACAGTAAACCATTCCCCTCTCCAGCAGCCTGAGCTCCCGACCACATGGGAATGCTCATCAAAGAGACGTAGATAAACTCCATATGGGACGCGGGATAACATGGAAGACGAGGGCGCCACAAGGCGCGCATGTGTCAAGGTGAATTTTTGCATGAAGGAATGCGACTATTCAGGAGATATTCCTTGTTCTGCTTAGACAAGAAATGACACGTATGCACTTATAAGAGACAACTATTAACAAAAATAACATTGTCATCACAAATTAGGATGGAATGCAGCATGTCTGTGAAAGGTTACTTTCAGAGGCATTTTTAACGAGAGAAAAAAAAAGGCAGTAATATGTTACAAAGTATGAATGCAAGTATTTCATACGAACTGAGTTATTCACTGGACACTGCATTTTAAAGAGAGTTTCTCATTATCTGCTTTTTACTTTTTAGATTCTTTAGAATAAAGTTAAATCCATTATTATTATTATTATTATTATTATTATTATTTAGAATTGATAATTCTTTCTTTACGTGGTCTTGGAGGAATAATATCATCATGTTGTATCTGCATTAGGTTAGAATAATTCCTCAAAGTCTAGTTTAAAAACTATATATTTGACCAACACTTAAACCAGTATGAAAAGCTAAAAGTTATATAAATATTTATTTTAGTGTATGATTATCAGCTCATAGAATATAGTCTGTAGTATTGTAGTAGAGTGAAAATATATATTTTTCAGAAATGTATGTGATGTTGAAATATATTTCATATTGGTCAATAATTACCATAATCTTATTACTCAATAATTTACCAATTAACTGGCAAAGAAATTTGAAGTTACTTCATATTGTAGAGCACCGAGGCAAATCCATTCATAGCTTTGTAGTTTAATTAGAAGATAAAGATTGGGGGTTGGAGAATTTTGTTAGGATTATAAATATGCTGTCCATGAAGGTTATGGATTTTTATTTTAGACAACTGTCATGAAAAAACTTAATATACAGGGGAAAAAAAGACAAAAAAAAAAAGAAACATAACCAAAAGCACCGCTTTTTAAACTTAAGTTTAACGTTTTTACCCATAAAAAGTTTTTTTTGCCAATATAATGAGTATAATGATGCATAAAATAAAATAGATTGTAAGATAACATATAACTGACATGATCGGTTTCCGCACCTTTTGCTTTGCTTAATAGCTAAGACTTGTTAACATTAGGCCACATGGCTAGTGTTGTTATTATCACATGACCTTCCTTTTCCTGCTATAATAGATTTTTTACAGTATCAGGTAAAATTCTTTTTTTTTGTTTTCTATAGAATCTGATCTACCTTTGCTGGTACTGGCCCAAGTGTTTTGAGTTTCACTTCCTATTTCTAGGCATCCTTGTTCTGTAGCCCAGTTTTAGGAGTGTAGTAAGCTCAGATTTAGTAAGATTAAAATGATCAGTCAGTCCGTGATCAACCGAGGCATGCGAAGTCCTCATCAAGCAGAAACAATCAAGCATCAAGCACCATCTAATTACAGCGAATGTCTCATGAAAGGACATCACACACTATGAGATGCCTTGAAATCAAAGGTCTGCATGCCACCAGGGGCACGAGAATCTTGCCTCGCTACAAAATGTGACGTGGTATCCATAGCGCCTCTTGGCGGCCTTTGATTCACGACTTAATTAATTCCTGGAGGGATGGTGCAACCAAATGATGCTCTTGTGTCTCTTAAAGAACTTTTGACAGTAGCACGCTGTGGGTCTGCCGAAGTATCATCATCACTTTCACTTAGAACTATGCACATTTACGGAAAACACTTCATATTCATAGAACTACAAAGATCGTTAGCATTTGAGCGTGCCTAACAATCCGGGAAACACTGCACTGCAGAATTCGCATGTTTACATTATATGGCGGTTTGGTTGTTGCAACTGAAGAGAAATCTTCATTGTGGTGGCGCAACCCCGGATGACTTATTGTCTGAGTAACAGAGCTATGGTGCAGGCCTACACAGGGCATGGTCTTCATTAGACTCATAAGAAGAGAGATGAAAATGAAAGAAAGCGAAAGGCAGCCAAGCCGCAGACTCCTTAAACAGCCTGATGGGAAGACGAGGCTTACATGAGATGCCCCGAATAAAAATCTCCATGTGTTAGCTGTTAGCAATCAAACACGCTTGTACAATCAGTTTTTGGGGTCAGGGCCCAGCTGAGGGAGATCTCGGCCTGCGCTATCTCACTCAGAGATAGCGAAGGCTCTCAGGCAGCTGCGCTTGCGTCCTTCATCTTATCCAACACTGGGAAATTTTGGGCTGTAATAGAGTAGTCTATACAAGTCTCTCTCGAGCCTTTATTTTATTCCGTCTGGCCGTGTGGTTTTTAACTCAATTCAGCTGGGTACCCATGATACAGTTATGCATGCTATGTTTAAGGTAAGGTCAAGACTGAAGCAGGTGGCTGGATAAATCATACTGACATTTTGCTCCAATAATTTTTTTTTGTCCCGCGAGTGTACAGGGAGGATTTTAACGTGAGGATATAGAAAGATTGAAACATAATTTTTTTCATAAACAACTTGGTTTTGTGGGGCACGAGAGAAACAATTGTTTGTGCAAAGCTGTGCCTTGGAAATTTTGAGCCTTCTGAGCGAGATCATGGTGGAAACCCAGTATACAAAGCTGTGGTCTCGTAAATCTCATAAAATGGTGAGGAAAGAAGGCAGAAAGAATCACATTCCTATTAGGTTATGAGACTTTATAAGTTTATTATAGCTCGTTTTCTAGACTACTAATTGTACCATCATACTACCTGTCCCATAGTTTTGTCTCGTTTAAACTGCCATCTGGATGTCTACACAACGGACTATCTCAAGTTATTGGCTAACTCTTAAAACTGCCCGTCCAGTGTGTGGCGAGATATTTGGCCTCAGAAGAAGACATTTACAGCACTGCCAGGGTGTTAAACTACAAGTGTCTCTTAACAACACCATTTGGCTGCTGGATCAAAGGTAGCAATGTAAAAAAAGAAAAATTAAGAAAACATTGCAAAGGCCCAACAGTTGAAGCACTGGGAAGTTTCCCCAGGGGTTCACTCTGAAGGCCATAGCCTGAGGCAAGAGCAACGTGCATGTTTTTGGAAAAACGTCTCGGCTGTGTAACCCTGTGAAATGGCTCCGCTTGGCACATTGGAGCGGTAATAATTCTAGAGGTTGATTCGGAAAGACAGGACAGATCCTCCCATCAGAGACACTTCTCCAGAAGTTCAGCCAGGGTTGTAATCCTAACATCTGTTTGACATTGACCAAACCCACAGAGATCACCCACAGGATATTGCACTAACCAGCAGGGGGTGTGATCCGAGCCATAGGACCCCTCTCTCACCTCAACCGCCCCCCTGTCTCTATTATCCACAGGTTCACATGCCTCCCCCTTGCTGCATTCTCTCACAGGAGGAAGCCACAAACACCCCCATGCTTCCCACTGACTCCAGTACAACAGCCTCAGCTGCCTCGGAGTTAACTGCAGTGGGCTTGTGCGAATGTAAATCTTTATATTACACTACAAAGAAGGTGTCCAGGTCACACAATGGAGCTGTATAAGACCGGCCCTACATTGAAATAGCAATGATGTAGGATTCCATGCTAGTTCAGTATGAAGGGGTTTCCCGAGAGAATTTGGTCACATCAGACATCTTAGAAGTCTTAAAGAACACCCTTAAAGGTTTCTAATACATGGTCTTTACCCGATTTCCCCCTTTTACGAAGATATGAAGATAAAACACATTTTTGCACACCCCAGTGCAATAGTCTTTCATCTTGGACTTGTGGACATCACATCATTTATGTAGCATTTTCAGATTTATCCACTTGACCAGTGTTTGTGCATGCTGGAATTTAATAATATTATATCTAACATTTGGATCTCAAACTGGTGTCTGGGAAGCATAACCAGGTTGTTTGGGATTTTTCCCTCATTCTGTTACAGAGGTGGAAATCATAACCAAAAATGATCCAAATTGTATTTGTTATTATTAATTTTTTTTTAGTTATTGGCCAGCCCCTTGAATTGAATGGGTTTAGTCCAAAATGTAATAATTTATAGTGGGGCTGTAAATAATATTGACTTAATGTGTTCGGTTGAAATAGAACTAACAAAAAATATGTATATATAAAAATACTGTACAGATTTACATAACGTCCCTGAAATAAAGCTCGGCTGAGAGGCTCAGTGGAATGTGTTTCACAATTATAGAGCTACAAAAAGTTTAGGAATCCCTGGAGCATCGTCTACCTGCTTTGGAAAAATCTGAAAATATAGTGGTACTTTTGATATTTGACCCCTGAGCCTGGAGTCTTGTGTTTTTCTTTCTATCCTGCATATGTAGGTATCATTAACCCCACTATGCGCCATAAGAGAGCACTTTGCCTCACCGGTGGTGTATCTGAACGATCGTACCAGACGAGAGCACAAGAGAGAGAAATAGCTCAATGAATTCTCCGGGATTTCACTGCGTGACCTTTCAGCGTTCTGTCAGAGCCATTTGTTTGGCCGACAGCTCGGGCTGTAATTACTCAGCTTGATGGGTTGTTGGTTGCTGTAAGTAATCCTGCACAATGAGCCAAACGGCTTTCCAGAAAGCTCAGCGCACCTGGAATATGAAGACATTCATTTTATCAGACGTAAAGAATGCGTCTTTCTCTTTCTTTCTCTCCCAAGTCTGTCTCGGATGGGTTGAATTTGTCAAATCGAGGCCCCTGTGTGCGCTATTGCAGCAATAGATGCTAATTTTGAACTGTGTAGCAAAAGGCTATTTTCACTGCACATTAAACATACGTGACATGTTTGGAATGTGTTAGATGACCATGACTAGTTGGCTGTAAAATATGCAGGCAAATGTGCAGCTTACGTTGCTTTTGTTAAGGTTTTTCTTAGCTTTGCTAAGTTCAGCTGTGAAGAAGAAAGTTCACTGTGTTTGTTTTTAATGCTAGATTTTATTCCAGGACACAGAAGATAGCATAATTGTTGTGTAGCAGGGGTCGTCACCTGGCAGACGGCAGTCCGGAAAAAGTATCTCAGCGAATTGAGTACTTGGAAAAATGTTGGACCGGAGCAGATAAACATATGAAAAAATAACTCACAGGCTTACCGAACCTGGACAGTCGAGCAGATTGGAAAAACATTGCTTGGCCATTTTACAGTTTTCAACTCCTCATTTTCAGTGAGCTTGTGCCCAGTGTAGCCTCAGCGTCCAGTCAAGAGTCAAACCTGACTCGGTGTTAGACTGTTATATATACCACATCGGCCTAAAGGTCTGACGTGTTGTGCTTCTTGAGATGCTTTTCTGATCGGCATGATTATAAAAAGTGGTCACTTGCATTATTGTAGGTTTCTTGTCAGTTTGTTATTCAAATGTTAATCAAGAACCAGAGACAACACAAGTTAACACTTTCTAAGGCACTCATTGAAGTACTTTTATAATATAAAATTCAAAACCTTTTCTGAGAGTTTTTATTTTTGTGATCATTTTTTTTTCATTGTTGTCATTTTATGTTGCAAATCCAGCTTGGTGAAGTTACCATATATGGTTCACCAGCCATCTAGGGTAATAATATTTCCCAAAAGTGTACATTTAAAAAACATTTTTAAATCACATAAAGTGAAAGGCACGTTCAATGAATCATAAAAACGTGCAAAAATGCAACAAGCTTATTTTCTACACATGTGTATCATATTTATTATTAAGGTACTGATACTGAATCCTAACTTGTGGTTCTTCATGTGATTCAGTGGTAAAATCCTGCTGGGTTTTGGCAAGTTTGCAAATGTTACTACAATGGGAATATTGGAATGACGCGGCAAAAATGTCAGGCTCACCAGATGCTCCCTTTATTTATTTTCTGTTCATAGAAACAGCTAAAAACAACCATAAAACACATGATAACATCTATCTGTGCTAATTGTTTGCCTGTGTGAACCATTTACATTTTTTGCTGAGTCATGGAAGAAAATTAATTCCGTTATACAATTGTTTTTAACATAGTAATGCACAAAGTTCTTAAAAATAAGAAAAAATGGTTTTAAGGGCTACATGTCTCAGGCAAGGACTTAACCTTTTTGTCTCTGGCAGACTTTTAATGTAACGTGCATGTAAGGTCCAATTTATGACTATTTAACAATCTTTGCTAATCCACATTCAGTGCCTGTTGAATCAAGATCAACTTAATTGTTAGATCCAGGCTCTATACAGGCTGCAAAGCAACGGCATTTCATACTGTCATTAACTTCATCAACGGGTTTGAAAAAGAATGCAAAAAAGTACAAGTATTTAAATGACATCATTTTAAACAGCCCATAGAGAGGCATCAGTTTAATTCTAAGAACAGCCCAGGGATCCAACCGTGCTTTATGTCTAGCAGCTGGGTTTTGTTTGAAATAATGAAATTGTCAAACAGGAAATGGACTGGACTGCATATTAGCCCCCTTTCTCCCTTTCTCTCTCTCTCTCTCTCTCTCTCTCTCTCTCTCTCTCTCTCTGTCTCTCTCTCTCTCTCTGTCTCACTTTCTCGATAACACAACAGCTGTTCACCTGTGAATGAAACACAGCCACTTAATAGAGCATTTGTCAGCTGTCCATCCTAATATCACAATAATATGTCGCTAACCCATGGTATAGAACTTTTTGATTTATAAGTGACACGCAAATTCTTCGATTTTTTTCCCCCTGAAGGATTTGTGGCGGTCCAAGCAGTGCAGCATCTCACCGAAAGTCAAAGTAAAAAAAAAAAGAGGAAGCAAGAGTTAAGATCTTCAAACAAGCTCTTTGAAAATGTGTTTGCATTCCTTTTCAGTGTCCTTTGCGAGGATTTTGGAGGGAGGGCGCCTGAACAGAAGCTGTGGGCTCGGTGAGAGAGAACGAGGTGCTAAAACAAACATGTCATTGATTTCGACACAATGAGGGCCTTGAATGGGAGAGAGTTAAGTTCAGAAGTTGTTGTTCTCCTCAATTACCTTTGGCTAAAGCCTCCTATTGTTAGTTATCATGCCCTGCTGAATGGCCGTGTGTGTGTACCTAAAGGAGGCCATCGTTGACAAAGCAAGGTTGGGGTTAACCGCTCTGTATGCGGCCCTTGTGTACGTTAACTCAAGGAGCACGATTAGTGCAGGAGGAATAATTCCCTCTCGTTTTTGTTTAATCCTCCGCTTTGTATGAAGCCGATGAGGATTTCACATGCACGTATTATTTCAACGCTCGGCATAATGGCGTTATGATTGAAGTGATCGAGAGTAATCCCTATCATTCTGGGGGGGAAAGAAGGTGCCCTGCTTTACACACATTCACACCCTGGCTGTAATGTCTTGTTCACACTTGATGTGGAGTGACACTTCTGTCATTTAGAAGTCTTGAGGCTTTTGAGTGCACACACAAGTCTCTTTGCCACAAGACGAATGTATGTAATTAAGAAAGAAAGAGAGAGAGAACAGTCTTTAGGCTGCTCCTGGGCCTTTGCTCCTAATGAGTCCTCTGATGCGACGAGTATAACATCGTCGGAGCACATCCGTATGGTCTGTAAAGCAGAATAGTTCTCCCACACCTGTTAAATCTCTTCAAAGACAGCAGGCCATCGCTGTTGCCCCAAAGAGCACACAGGCCTGTCCGTCAGACACTTTCGCGCCTCTTTTCATGTATTCAAGAGCTAGGATTGGAATAGAAATAGCTCCATGATTGAGAAGCCTCAGGCTGTGTTACGGCTGAATGGGCTGCGTGTGAATAGAGGTTATAGATTGTGCCTTGAATCCGTACATTCTTTACTCATTGTGTGCATTATTTAAGTCTGTGTCTTTGAGCATTTTAGGAGGCGATCAAGTGAAAACATTCACACAATAATTTTCCCTCATTTTTAAGGACATATTGTTATGAGCTGGTACGTCTGGTACTGTATCATGGCTCTAGATTTTATTTTATTTCGTGGCACAGTGATGCAGCTCCAGAGTCTATGGTTTGAAGGCTCAAGTTACTGGAGGTTTTTTTTTTTGCTAAGAAAAGGTCATAGGGCATCTGGTTGAGACTATAGAAGAGCATTGGGACCGGAATCTCTCGGGACGGGGAACGATGCAGAAAGTTTTTACGTTCATTTATATATGAAGCTGACCGGACAAACAAAGTCCATAATCGTTAGCACACACAGATTTTATTTATTCATCCGTAGAAACTGCGTGGTCAGTGGGGTGCTGGTTTAATCATGCTTTTAAGTAAGTTTATGTCGTATTTCGTAAGAAATACACAAAAATTATAAGCAAGCAGGATTTAGAGAACAGTCGAGAACAAGTTTTTTTTCATCGTTTTCTAGTGTTTGAATGGGGATAGTGGTAAAGAAAGAGCATTATACAGTAGAAACATATACTAGTAAACAGGATTAAGACTGGGGTCCTATCCAGGATGTATACCCGCTTTGTGCCCAGAGTTCCGAGGAAAAGCTCTGGATCAACCATGATCCTGACCACTATAAAGAGGTTTCTGGAGATCTCTGTGATTGCTATCCTTCAAATCCAATCTTACGATTTACTCTAAAGGCTCACTCATATCTAACGTTTCTCATTCACTCCTCTCTCGTTTGTGCTTACTTCTGCATGTGTTATGTGAAGTAAGGAATACTCCCATCTTTTTGCCGTAGCATCTTTCACGTCGGGTCGTGGCAAATCTCTCAACTGAACTGTGATGAACTCTGTCTTAGGGAGACGTAGGAGGTTTTGATCAGGGATTAGCCCTTCTTTGTCCTGCCTCCTGCCTCTTCTTCCTCCCTCGCTCTTCCTCTCCAGCTCTTGGCAGCTGACCATTGACAGAAAAGAGCGGGGGGAAAAAAACGTGCTTGTTGTTACCTGTTTGCTCTCATGGCCATCTGTCTGTTTGGTCTTTGACACCTGTACTATCCCGTCATGTCACACAGGTGGCCCAGAATGGCTCCATGGGGTCCTGATCTGTGTGGGGGATTGTGCGATAATGAGTTAGCGAGGCAGCAGAATGCTTTGTCAGTTTGTCGGTCCTCGGATTAGGCACGGCGTTACGTGATAGACTGTTAAATGTCTTACATTCTAGCACCCAGATTTAACACAGCAGTCATGGCGTACATGTAATTTACTGTATATTCCTGCTGTTCATTTGCTATAATGCAGCTGTCAATCAGACAACATAGCTGGAGAGTGTGGTCATCATACTGCTCTGCCAATGTTAGGAAGGTCCCAGGCCAAGAACCCCAAAAGATTGATTTTATGGGACAATTGTTATTCTGATGCATGATAAATGATCAAAGTGATGACCGGGTCTCATAAACAGATCGAGGATTTGTTGCACGTTTCTTTTCTATGACGGGACCTGGCAGCAGATCATCAGGCAGCTGTTATAGTCTTGGAGGAGACGATCTCAGTTTTGCTTTTTGAATCCCGTCAGAGTCAAAGATACCAGTGAAAGGATTGTGACATAAGTTACAGGGTTGTTGTTGTTGTTGTT
>JAOTQY010000003.1:5746863-5759212 GCA_026413445.1 Dolichallabes microphthalmus
AAATGAAGACTTTGGAGTGGCCTAGTCAAAGTCCTGACCTGAATCCTATTGAGATGTTGTGGCATGACCTTAAAAAGTTGGTTCATGCTTGAAAACCCTCAAATAAAGCTGAATTACAACAATTCTGCAAAGATGAGTGGGCCAATAATTTTAGATTATCTTGATTATCGATAAAATCCACCTTTTTAAATACATGCCATGAATTTTTCTTTAATATTAAAGGGACTTAAAATTTCAACTGCAAGCCACTAATTATGTGCGTTAGTAATGCAGAGACTAAAAGCTGTTTTATTATATCCAAGTTCAACTCCAATCATTGTCTCCGTGAAAGCGACCCTGCAGACTACACATGGTGTCTGCTTACAACTGACGATTAGAGTGTGTAATTACAGCTGGGCAGCTGTGTTGCATCACAAGAGCTTTTGTGGTCGCTGTTAATAAAAAGGTGTAAGTGTTTTCTGAGAGAAGAAGGAAAAACCCTCACTTTTCTGACATCTGAGCTCTTGGGTTCCGTCGTCCAGGTGATGATGCGGGAGACGGCCAGTCGCGTCTCACTGGAGTTCACAAAATCAGTGGGATCCATTTGTCTGGCCAGAGACTCGATATACTTCAGAATGGCCACCTTCACCTACACAACAGAGACAAAGCAGACTTAAGGAGGATACTTACTTTTCTAAGTTACTCAACAATATGCTTGATGATTGAAAAAGAGTGCAAGGTAACAATTTCATACATGAAAATTTTATTTGTGAATAAATTGTCTGTTTTTCTGTTATTTCTTTTCTAGATCATTTACAGTATCATTTGCAGTACTGTGCAAAAGTCTTAAGTCACCCAAACTGTCTAATCTTTGACATACTGGATGTACAGTATTAAATTAAAGAAATTAGATGCAATTAGGGCAATGTCTTACTGTGACTGACTGCAAAATGCACAAAGATACATTTTTAAAAATGGGTTGTTTATGTAACAACCTCAGCAGCAACCTCATTTCCTCCCTCGTCTGTTCCAACCACTCAGCATTCAGCATCAGCCTTTCAAAAAACCTGGAGAACTATTCCTCAAGACCCCAATAAAAATAAAAAGAAGGACAAGTTCTATGGAAAAAAATATGAAGAAATGTGAGGGGGCTCCTCATGCTAGACCACTAAGTCAGGAATGGTTATGAAATTTTGCTAGAACACATCACATTTCCTTTTACTAATATAGTATTTTATCAGATCAGATCAGATCATTTTTCAACAATGCACTTGGAGCTTCAATGTATAATAAATAAGATAAGGCATTCTCAGCATTTTAAGCTGGGCTTATACAAAATGGCCACAAAAGCAATATAATGGAAAACATCCGTCATTTTAATAATGTGCTAAATAGGTCACACTAGCGCAAACAAGGTGCTGCATTACGACAGAATTCAATTATTGTTTTATGCTTGCGAGTGTTTTATGCTTGCGAGTGTGCATATATTGAGGATTTTACATTAGATTTAAAGATGGCTCATCCAATCAGATTTTAGTACTGATATTATACAGTGCCAGCCCCAACCTCGGATAAAATGGGAGGGTTGTGTCAGGAAGGGCATCCGGTGTAAAATTTGGTGACACGTTATCCAGCAATAGCAATTTTCAACTACAGCATTAGCCGCCTGAGCCACTTTGGCCTAGGACCACGAGACGTCCCAGTTTGACTTGAACGCTTCTTGTACATGTTTAATACTGACTTTATTTTTTAACTAAATAAAGTTAAGGTATAGGAATGATTATATCTTGAGGAGACAATGTAGTAAACCAACCTTAAGGTTTGGAGTTTGTGTCTGATCAACAATGAAGCGCATTAAGATGTTGAACTGCTGATCATAAGGAAAAGAATCCCTGTAAAATAAAAAGAGAGGACATTTGCATGAAGGACACTGAATATAACAGGAATAAAAATAAGGCATGCAAATACAATACAATACAAGAAATAAAAAATACATTCAATTAAATGAATGAATGTACAATCAAACTGCTTGTTTTTATCCCGATAACATGTACTGAGTTCATACCGGGTGACATCGAGAGCTTTCTGCACTTTGGCCTGCACTGAACCCAGCAAATCAGCGCCCATCTTCTTCAACAGCTGTGTGAGGAGCACAAAGAGCCAGTCCTGCAAATCCTCCCGGTGCAGCACGATGAAGTCCACAAGCGTTTCCAGGAACATGCTAAACACCTGACAGCATAACCATTTTAAGGATTCATGACACACAATGTTTAATATAACTTATTTATGAATTTGCAATGACTTGATGAAATTTCTTACTCTCTGATGCAGTAATCCAAACCAAGGCAAGGCCATGCAACAACATAAAAAATGTTAGTATCACAAACCACACTACACAAATCATATTACAGGAGTTTTAAACTCACCATGATTGATCAATGATGACTTTATTAAAGCGACTCACCTTGCTGTGAGGGTCGGCAAACATCCTAGTGAAAATCTCACACAGTCTCTTTAGCTCCACACGGCTGAAAGCCAAAAAAAAAAAGAGACATCGAAAATATTAATCATTCAGGTACAATCGATATTCCATCATTACTGTATGTCATGGCTGAAATTTTTAGATCCGTACTGTACTGTTTGTTCATCTATATTATTTTGACAGCTTTACAAGAGGCTGAATAGCTTTGTGTATGACAAGTAAAAAAATGTTTAGCTCTCACTCTCTCATCGTCTATACTGCTTTATCCTGCATGCACTACATGGTCACAGAGACACCTGGCACTTATCCAGGAGACTTAGGGCACAAGGTGGGGTACACCCTGGAAGGGGTGCCAATCCATCGCAGGGCACACACATACACACATGCTCATGCACACACTACAGGCAATTTGGGAACGCCTAATCTGCATGTCTTTGGACTGTGGGAGGAAACCGGAGTACACGGAGGAAACCCATCAAGCATGAGGAAAATGCACAAACTCCATGGACACAGGTCTGAGGGGGAATTCAAACCCAGACCCTGGAGCTGCAAGGATTTGGGACACCATAAAAACAAATAAATGCAAATAAAAAAATATGAGAATTTGGATTTATTAACCATTCAAATGTTTTACTGCAGCCAAGAGTCTCATCACCGAACTGTGCTTGAAGTTTTCTGTAAATGTCGGTTTTACTGTACACCTTCGTTCATGAGAAATGTTATCACAAATCCCGGAATGCCCCTAGTATCTAAAAAAAGAAATGTAACTTTTTTTTGTTGTTGTTTTTATAGTATTATCAGAAACCAAATCTAAAATGATTAAACATATCTTTCAGTTCTAATTTTAACCCGGAGATAGTCATGTTTTATTAGCGGAAACTTCTAATTTCAAGAATTCATTTCCAGAAAGACTGCTAATAGATTTTACGCACTCCTACAGCACAATAGGGGGTCGACACAAATTAGTGTTTTACGTCCTACGTTCTGTGCCCTTTAATGAACTTGCTTTATGATTACGTTTTCATGTGTCTCCTGTGTCTGAGTCAAAAACTTTCATGTTCCAGCTAAAGCATACATTCTGGCACCTCTGTAGGTTTATTTGTGAGCAGGAAAATAAGCGCAAAATGGAAAAAGCTAATTATATTCTAATTACGCTTGCAAAATATATATCTGTATTGGGAGGGATTTGAGGCTATCACCTTGGAGTTTAATCTGTTATAAATTCCACATGGGTGTAATGTGGATATTTCCTTTGAGGATATAAAGAAGCCCGTAAATGAGGTCATTATTTCAGTTACATGTGATACACATCTAATCTATCTGCTGCTGTATTTGCAGCCTGAAATTCTCGAAACTAAATTAAAACAAAACTCACCTGAGGGTTCTCTGGCTCTTCAGAAGGTTCTGGAGGCTAATCAGACCTTCTTTCCTCTCGGACCAGTTGGAACTGGCGCAGTGGTTTAGGATCTCGGCTACGTCTTCCGTCTGACGCATGTAGTGCGGCACTCCTCCGTTACGCGAGCTATAGGAAAGCTCTGAACATGCGCTGGAGGCATCGCTGTTAGCATCGTCATCCGAGTACATGCCTTGAGATTCGTACCAACGCCTCACAGGCCTCCGCTAATCATCAGATGAAACAAAAAAGCACACCAAGACTCAGGACTTATAATAATGCTGTTATATTTGGTGTTAATGCTAGAGCACTAGGAATGCAGCTGATTTTCTAAGGATCTATGCGGATAAGGGCATGCAGTGGGTCAGCAGCTATCGTCATGAATCTCTGGAAGCTGCTACTATACTATGTGACTCCAAACTATTTCAGTTCAAAGCAATATGTAGTTATACCACAGCGGTGTTGAGTTCTCGAATCTGACTGGTCAGATGATGTTGAGTATGTTTTGTATTAAAACTGCGGTTTTACAGCATGTACAACATAAGTAATAACAAGAGCTAACTTGTTTCCATGATGTTCAATAACACCAACTGTAACTATAAAAAAGATAAAAAAGTATGTCCACTGTGTTATAAGAAGAATAAAACATGCAAATGCTACAGTATACATGCTGTTATTGGAAGATACTGTAGTCAACCTCTGTAAAGTATCAGTAATCACACCATCGAGGTGTTGATTACTTTCCTGTAACAGCATGCATGCAGTAAAAAATTAATTTTTTGCTGTCTTAGCAATGTCTGTCTGTAATGGACTCTAGATATGATGAAGATGAGATGAGGAGATGATACAGGTTAATTGCCGATTAAAACAAAACAAACCTTATTCCTGGAGTCTCCTAATAGCTGATGAGGTTTAAGACAGTCAGAGAGGGAAAAGCAAAGACAGTGACATGTCAGGAATTTTTTCGGTTCATGATCCCACACACTTCTGGTGTTAACCGCTAAAGGTCAGCCATTTAGCTACGTTACAAACTAAGCTAAGCAACAAATGCAATCTCACCAGTGCATCAGCCACAGCTGCCTCCACCTCCATGCCGGTGTTCAGGATGCGCATGGCATTGACTGAAGCAGAGATCCGTGCCTGATGGATCAGCCCGAAACGATCTGAGGAAAGAGACAGACAAAATTATGTTTATTTATTCTTTAACATAATCTTTAAATGGGCAGTTTATAATTTTAGGGATCTGATACAACTGGGATTCAAACTGCACCCACAGTGAAACCCTAAAAAGCCCCTCCCGCTACAGTACATCAAGCCCCTTCTTTTATGCTGATTCAAATGATTTCGTTTCTCTAAAAGTTTCAACCAGAAGCCTTAAATGACGAATGCCTACTTCGGAAATTAAATTTTTTCTGAGGTCGGTTTATAATGTTATGTTCATTATTATAAAATTAGTAACACCTTTAAAATTTACATCAATCAACAGCAACATCAAAAATCACACAAAACATAAAAAAAAACACAAATATTAATCACCATACAAAATAAAAAAAACCACAATTGAATACTATGCTTTAAAGAACATAAAAATGGTACAATGATACAAATAAAAACAAAGTCCAAGGCACAAAATACTAATGTAATATTTTACATCACAGTCAGTGTATCTACTTCCAATGATGTAATAGTAAGCTTTAAAGTAGAGCTTTGTAACAAAAAAAGTCAAAAGAGTTGTATAACAACATACAGCATTATAGCATTGATAACTGTACCATATTAAAAGCTGTACAGTAAAAAGAATATGGTCCTGATCATATTTTGATGAACACCAATGCTTTTACCATGAATCTGGCAAATCTGCAAAAAGCATTTAGCACTACATTAATTGTAAACCAGTTATAAATCAATATCAATATCTTAAAAAACAATATCTCAGTTGATTTTAATTGTATTTTTGTTTCAGTTTTGGGAAAAAGTCAAAGAAAATGATTTAGAAAGATTTAGAAAATTTCTTCTTTAAACCTCTAAAAATGAGAAAATAAATTATACAACCAGGAACGATAAATAAAAATATATACCCAGTGACACATAAAAATGTATAATAATAAATCAATAAATAAATCAACTGACTTCCATAATGACAATAAGAAAAACATTATAAAAAATATAAAAAGCATAAATGAAACAATATTAAAATTAACAGAGAGAAAAAAAATCACACACTTCACACCTCGATCAAAATGCCAGCTATCATAAAACCATAATTAGGCAATTTATAAATTTTTTGAAGTCAAACCGAGACTTGTGATGCAATTTCTTGTGAATGAAGCTGTGAAATCAACTGTCATTTAAAGGAGACTTCAAGCACATTACGGTGATGAGACTCTTATCTGCAGTAAAACATTTAAATGGTGCAAAGATTTAAAAAAAGGCTGTACTTCCATTAATGACGATCCCAGCCGATGGGGCTCAGAAACCTTTGCGGTCTTTCCCATGAACATTCAGTGAGTGAAACGCCTGATCCTTTAAAATTGATCGATAACTTATCAACAACTTGCGGAAGAAGTGCATTAGACTAGTCTGATCATGAGTCTGATGTACTGAAAAAACTTTCTATCTTGATGGTATCCAAGCACAAGTGAAACACTGAGATAAGTGCATTAGTGTAGCAGGGGATTATATAGAGAAATAAAGGGAGTTGTTACTTTCATAACTGTATTCTGTTATTCTGCACAATCAAAAGTCCTGGTTTGACTCGAACACCTTTTGTAATTTTTTTGAAAAGGGCTTCAGGCTGAGGTGTAAGGTGTGAAATGTGTGCTCTCTGGATCCCCCTCTGTGAGTTCGGCCATCATGCCAGTGGTCACCTGTTTGCAGGGCGTCGCCGCCTGTCAGGGCACTGGTGGAGCGCGACTGGCGCCGAGACACTAGACAAATACAGGCCAGATTTAAAACCTATTTGTAGAGCAGGGAATCATATGGTGGTTTTAATTATACAAACACACATTACATTCTAGCGAGACAAGACTTGGGGGATGGAGATCAACGTTTATAGTTATATCATGCAGGTAAGGAAGAAGGTAAAGAGTTGAAGGAGAACACGGGAAGCTGGAGCTGTATTAAGGCCTTGCTAACTCATACACACATACTTTTAGAAATGTTTTTGTCAATTAGTCCTGCCACTATTTATAGACTCCGCTCTGAGTTATGTATAAAAAAAATGTTTTAATCTAGTTTAAAGCGAATATGCAATCTTACATCCAAATACAATTATCATTAATCCAGGTGGATGAAATCTCCCACTTGTCTTATGTGTGCGCGTGTGTGTGCGTGTGTGACTCACCAAGGGGAGTAAAACCCCGTGCAGGACTTGTGTCTCTGCTGCTCTCCCTGCTTGTGTCACGACTGCAACCCTGACTCATACTGGGCCGTGGGATACGACTCCCCCGCACTACTAGCCCCCATACACACACACACACACACACATATACACACATATGTCCAAGCAGCAGGAGAGAGAGGAAAATGAGACAGATAAGACACGACAAAAGGAAGTTAGAGGAAGGTTAAGTGGTTTACAGACGAGAAAAGGAAGGAATGAATAGTAAAAAACGGATGCAATGGATTTGTTTCTTTGTATCATAAAGACACGCTTATACTCATCCCAGGACTCTTATTCCCACTCTGCTCATACTCAACAAACTTACACTGTTTATAAACACTCTGTTACACCTGTACACTGTAATGATGTGTAATCCCACTATAAAAGAGGTTCTTCTCATGGTTTCTCCCTCATGGCTTGCTCATTCCGCATGTATATCTGTATCTGGATTTCTGTAAAGCAGCTCTATGACAACGTGTATTATAAAACAAATTATATCAAATGTATTTGAATTGATTTGAACAGAACAAATCGTTCCTCCAAAGCTGAAATATGAATATGTTTGAATGAGGCAACATTTGGAACTATTGATGTACAGTATTCAAGCTTATTCTGCCAGATAACAGCCCTTAACTAAGATTCACAAAAATTCACATTTTTCATCAAATAAAAACAAAAAAGATTAGCTATAAATAATATACGTAAAGCAATAACAAGTGAGTGCAAAGAAGCACAGGCTTCACAATTTCAAGAAATCTGCCATTACTTTTTTTCAGTAATGTATTCAACAGGTACTAAAACAGATTTTTAAAAAAGTTCTGTTGTCAAAAGTCTATAGTGTAATAATGATGTGGTTTACACTTCTCCTGCTGAATGAATCGAATTAATTATTGAAATATCTCCACTGGTAAATCTTCCTCTTCTTTGCCTTTCGACTCTTCCCTTTCAGGGGCCGCCACAGCGAATCATCTGCCTTCATCTAACCCTATTCTCTGGGTCCTCTTCTCTCACACCAACTACCTTTCCACACTCTCCTTTGGTCTGGACCATTGACCCTAAGTACTTAAATTCCTGCACCTTCTTTACCTCTGCTCCCTGTAGCCGCACCGTTCCACTTATATCCTTCTTATTCACACACATGTACAGTATTCTGTCTTGCTGCAGCTAAACTTTTCTCTGCTTTCCAGAGCATACCTCCACCTCTCTAGATTATCCTCCACTTATTCCCTGGTGTCGCTACAAAACACAATGTCATCTGCAAATATCAGAGTCCATGGAGACTCCTGTCCAACCTCATCTGTCATCCTGTCCATCACCTGAGCAAACAAGAAGGGGCTTAGAGCCGATCCTTGATGCAGACCCATCTCCACCTTGAACTCTTCTGTCACACCTACAGCACATCTCACCACTGTCTTACAGCTCTCATACATGTCTCATCTCATGTCTCTCCAGACTTCCTCATACAACACCACAGCCCCTTTCTCGACACCCTGTTATATGCTTTCTCTAAGCCTACAAAGACACAATGCAACTCCCTGTTACCTTCTCTGTACTTCTCCACCAGCATCTTCAAAGCAAATACTGCATGAAACCATATTGCTGCTCACAAATGCTCACCTCTTCCCTTAACCTAGCTTCCACTACTCTTTCCCAAAGCTTCACTTTAAACAAAGCAAATTCCATTATTAAAATCAGGCTTGAACTGTACGAAAGGGATAGAAGATAGTTCTTGTAATAAGGAAAATTTATATTGCATTTCCGAATCAATGGTCCAATGAAGAACTTTGTACAAGAATGATGCATCGAGATAGTGTTGCCTCTGTAAGACCCTGCTTCTGTAAGACCCCTGACATCCCTGGGTCATGTTTTCATTTTCTTGATCTAGGTACAAATAAACCCTAGAGCATTTTACCTGGAGTAAGAACACAATTCGACTCGGAGTATACCTGCTTACAGAAAGTGAACAAACAAGGCATGGATTTAGGGTTGTATCATTTTTGAAAGCTGTTGAACTCAGTTGGAAGCCAATGACAAACTGAGGCAAAAACAGCTGTATGACTGCAAAAATGTAAATTTTCTGTGACCAATCAATCAATCAATTAATAACAAACAAACAAATGAAGGGTTTGACAGCAAAACCAATGGCATTTTCTGATGTTCTATCATTTCGGCGAAGCTTTGGACTATCACTAGCACCATAATCCATTTAAATAATTATGAAAATAATACGTCCAAAAGAAAATTAAGCAGAGAGATAATGCTACAACACTCAGAAGACACTCAATTGTTTTTTGTACAAGAGACATGAGACAAACATGCTTTGTGTGTGAGAAGCTCTTACATGTGGCATATATCCACTTATCCTGTCCAATCAGGATTTCTGAGCTCTATTGTATTGTATATTCTTTAAGGAACCACTGATGTATTTGGTTAGTTTTTGCCCAATCAGACTTTATATAGGGCGTCCCTGTACTATGGTACGGTGATGTGAATCATACAAAATTCACACTGATACAACCAACACAATTTTGACATAAAATTGTGGCATTGTGTGTGTGGCATGGTGTTTCTCTCACCCTGGCCAGAGCGACCGGGACTGCTCTCTCGGCTGCAACCCTGACTTCGTGGTATCCTACTGCGTTTCTCTGCAGGGGTCACAGAAGACGTTTTGCCATAGGACTGACCAATAAGCTTTCCGGGAGAACTGGAACGACTCCCAGCTAAACACACACACACACACACACACACACACACACACAGTTAGAAAGTGAAAGAACGATACTTCAGTAAATGTATCCTTACCATCTTATCTTAATACAGTATGACAACATACGTACTGTACAGTATAAAACAGTATAACATGCAGGAACACCATTACACAGGAAGTAATAAAACATAAATGGAAATTAAACAAATTCAACAGTGATGTACACCAACATCACGATAAATGAAACTACGTAAAAGGGAAGGAATTGTACATTTGGGTGGTGGGGGTTGACATCATGCTGTAGTGGGCAGAAAGATTGCTGTACCGTGGGTCTTAACAGCGGCTTGGTTTGCTGATCTGGATCCTTATGTATGAGCAGCACGCAGGGCAGCGAAGGGCATCCAGTTACATAATGACAATGAAACTGTATTACCCAACATGCACTGGGCATGACATGTCAATACTTGTACCACAGCACTGGTAAATGCTTAATTTTTTGTTGGAAAAGGCTAATATTAATGCATTATTTTTACTACATTGCTTTTTTAATAGTAAGAATTTTTTTTTACGAGTTTCCAGTGACACGTTTTGTAACAATGGGGGTAAAACGGCAATGTTACTTTTCCTGCCATGGTAAAGTCTTCAAGAAAAGATGCTGGTAAGGGAACAGTTTATAGCTGCTATAACATAAACAGCTTCAACGTCATAAGATGTTGCATAGCAATAAATGTGACTATTAATGAATAAGAGGTAAATGTTTATTAATTTAAAAAAATGCTGTGGTAGAAGAAGAATAAAATACCCTGTGATATGCTGTTATAGGAAAATAACCAACTTGATCGTATAACAGTAACTCTACTTTGTGCCATTAATTATTTTCCTAAGCAGCACATTCGTTAGTGTTTTATTCCTTACATTAATCATCTCTGATTGTTGCCATGGGCAACAATCCCAAGCATGCTGCTGTTTTATGATGGAACAGAGAAAGAGCATCAGATTTGTTTTAAGAAACTTAAGTTATTCCGTATTTGTGAAAATGGTGTCAAATGCATTCAAAGTTATCCAGTAATTTAACCGTTACACGGTCCTTATGACCATTAAAACGAATAACAAATGTGTAAAACTTTTTCAGGGAATGCGATATGAAAACTCACGTTGTGATTGCGACACCACCTTTGCTCGGCTCCGCCCCCTACTATCTGTAACAGAGGCTCCGACGCTACTGCCTGAACTCTGTCTCCGTGTACGCACCCGACCTAGAGACATAAAAACAAAGCAGCAGTGGATAACATGCATAAATAAGATAAACGAGTCTAGATAAGGGATTATAATAATATGAAAAAATGCACAGACGATGGATTCATCTTCTAGACAGAAATACACTCGTGCTTACAAAAACAGTTTCACAAGACACATAAGGCAACATCTGGATATGAATAAACTGAACAAATGCTGATCACCACAAAGCTTACCTCTTTCAAAAAAAAAAAAAAAAAGCCCTAAATTACCCCTGTGGCACTTTTACACCATGCAGTTTTTAAAATGACATCAAAACTTATATCCTACTAACTATGATTTCCTTTGGAATCAGACTGCATGTCACCTATCCGGAGAATGAAGAAGCAGTGATGTTATAGCAGATGCTGTTTCCTCATACCACTTGGATAGCTGGTCTGATACAATTAATTCACAATTTTTTAAAGTTAATCTACCGAACATTCTAATTCTAAAGTTAAAGTACTGAACATACACAATAGTGAATTTGTTTTAAATAACCCAGATTGCATGTTCTCCCCGTGCTTGGTGGGTTTCCTCCAGGTACTCCGGTTTCCTCCCACAGTGAGAAAAGACATGCAGTAACTCGTGTTGCAAATTGCCTATAGTGCAAATTGCTCATCTGCTACAAAATCAAAAACGCACTTTACACTTTTAAACGAATAAGCACTCCCGTTATAAAAAAATAATAAAAAATCTAAGTCACTTCACTAAAGTCAATTTGAAGATACCGGTCTGACATCATGCAGGCAGATGATCCATGCAGACGTATTAATCACAGCATATCAAACACAGCTTATAAACAACATCTTATCAATCACTGAATGTCAATTACCATTTATAAACCACATCTTATCATTTATAGCTTATCAATCACAGAGATGCCCAGGTCTAACAAACCTGATTCATCTGATTTTTAGCTTGAGATACAAATCACAAGTGAATAAATCAGATGTGAATCAAATGAAAGAACTGAGCTGGGCTTCCCTGAATCTTCAGTACACAGGGACTAGGACAGGATGAGAGACAGGGAGGACTAGACACAAACCTCAACTCTAAACACACACACACACACACACACACACACACACACACACACACACACACACACACACACACACACACACACAC
>JAOTQY010000003.1:5828260-5839434 GCA_026413445.1 Dolichallabes microphthalmus
ATTTATGTTGCATGTAGCACCTTGGTCTTGGAGGAACGTTGTTTCGTTTCACTGTGTACTAACTGTATATGGTTGAAATGAAAATAAAAGCCTTTGAACTTGAACTTTAGTGGAATTTTGCCAATACCCAAGCTCATGAATAGGTAGGTAAACCTTAATTTCTGCTCTCTTTCTTAAACAGCACAATCCATCAAAATCTTTTGTGTATCTGATGCCTCAGATATCAGACTATATCATGGAATATCAAAGTTTCACCATGTGGCTTCCTACAGTACCACCACAGGTGGAAAATAACTAACGCAAAATGCAACCATGACATGAGAAACTCGGAGCTTCTTTCAATAAAACTGGCTTTGGAAGCCCCCAAGTTTGGATCTTTACCAGACTTGCTTTCACAATTTCCTAATCCACAGCGTCAAAAACATTGAAATTGTTTCTCTGTCTCATACTGTACTGTACTGTACCTCACCAGATCCCTCAGCATCCATGGTCACATATACAGTAGCAGTAGATTTCATGATAGCCACATTCAAGTCACTTCTGATTTGGTTGCTTGGCCCACACACAGCATTCCATTCAGGTAATTTGGCATCCTCTGAGATATAGTGAGTGACTGGAGTTCAGAGTTTACCTGCAGTGTATGGAGAGCATGATGGAGAAGATGGGAGTGACTGTGACTGTGACATCAGGCTATCATCTTCAAGCCAACAAACAAAATAATAGATCTAACCAAAAGGTGAACTGTTTCCTAAGGTTGTTACGTATACACATGCAACCAAAGAGCCTAATTCCTTTCATGGTCTGAATGTGGCAAAAAATCACTCCAGAACTTAGCTAATGCCTTTTCAATCGCTAATGACTTCCCATGGAACACCAACCCACTGACTCACATGCCATGAACAGGTGTTTTTGGAGGAGTGAGCAAGTATGGGAACAAGAACATCAACACCTTGAATGGGCCACCCAAGCAATGACACATTTGTGGATGGATAAAGAAGGGAGAATCCCATGTATGAACCCAGTTACTGACCATGGCACTCCACGAAGGACATGCACATACCTGTAGTCAAGGAGTGCAAAAACTTACCTCTTTAGTTCATTAGATCAAGACTCAACAATGTCACATACAGTACAAGCTGGACATGTCATGTCACAGCCATATTGTAGCATGATGATTAGCCAAAGGATGCGGGTTAATGGAGCCGTAGACCTATGCCGTTCCCTTGGTGCATAGAAGTTGACAAGTTCTGCCTAATACTTTACCTCATACCCAATAAGTTCTGTACCTGGGTATAGCAGGCTGAAACAGACTGTGGCCTAGGTCAGTACTTTTACAACGCAGAAGTTTCATAAATTAATACATTTTCTTTTGATGTGACAAGCAATGCAGCAAATTTTTTTTTTTCCCCAGTAGCATCAGCGGATAGTGCGTCTAAAATCAGGTTTCATTTGGCATTCAATTTAGGCAACTGCTGCTGTTTTTATGCCACCAGTTGTCCCTATGACTCTATCTATGGAAGAGATGAAGCAACATGTCATGTAATGTTTAATTTTAATGATCGGGCAAATAAATCTGAAACAGAGTTCAATAATCATGATTGAAACACAGTGGTGTTTTATACAACAGTGGAGAGAAAAGCCATTTGATGGTTTAAGCCAACTTAGATGCTAAGTCTTCCTCATCAGCATCTTTTTAAGCAGTGCTTCAGGGCTCACTGTTTGGGGCTTGAAGTCCTGGGACAATACAGTAAGTGTTCACACTTGAGTGAAGGAAATCTGGCATTTTAAACTTAGTTTGCTATAACAATTTCAACAAAATATTAATTCCTCGGCTTACAAATGTTCCACTCCTGTGTTCAGTGGTATCATACAGAATTGTCAGGAGACTTACAGAGCCCCAAGAAGAAGTGGCTTCATTAACAGTAGTGCCGCAACAGTAACAAGTAATTCAAACATTTTTTTTAATGCTGTTATTACATATTAATAGAAGTGTGTTTTCTGTCAATACTGGAGAATTCTGACATTATGTGACATCTGGACTCATATTGACTTGCAAATTGTTGCATCGCATGCTACGGTTGGCATCTATGAGACAGTTTGCATATGTCAGGTGCTCTTTCCAGGAGAATGCAGACCAATATTCAAAAATAAGAAATTCATTTACATTTTACAGACGGTAGCAATTAAAAGTAACCTAAAAAACTTGAAACATCTTCGACCCCCGAACGTGGAAATTAGCTGATATTCTAAAGCAGAATAAATTGTAATATAAGGTAAATCTCAGAAATGTCCACTACCTCCCTGGTTTATTCTCTCTACCTTTGGGCTGCATAGTACCAGTAAGAATTTATAACTAGTTTCACCTCATTAATTACACTAACTGCCAGTCACATGCTTACATTAGCTAGGTCCGCCAGTCATGGAAGGTTATGCAGAGCAAAAAAAAAAGAAGATTAAATAAACAAATCTTAATCTATTAATAAATGGTGATTGTGAAACTGTTGTATGAAAGCAATATCTGCAGGACTGCAGATCTGCACCCTCATGCCTATGACCGCATAACAGATGTGATGATATTCAGTACAACTGAATAGCACTCCCTTTTGTGTGATAGTGCCTAAATACATAATAATTATTTTACATCCAACAATTTAATGAAAAATAATAAACATTACAGATATTTTTCAAGTGTATGAATTTTTATTATATTTATCATGTGTAAAGTTGCTCAAATGAAAATCATTTTTGTCTCATGTAGCTTTTACATACATGTATTCATATTGTGTCTTTTTTACTACAATAAATGAAGTTTGTAAATATACTTAAATATATTTTTTAAAAATTACATTTACTTAATAAACAAATAAGTTTACCATATACATGCCAATTTTAACCATTATTAACCATTATTTATTTTACTTGAGTGGAAATTATGCCCTTAATTTAAAAATGTTGATACATGATTAATTTTTTTTCAATGTATGCTATTAAAGTGTGCCAGCAATTTTGGAGTTAATTGTATGCCAATCGACGCTCTATCAAAAGAGACAACAGAAGAAACCAAGGTTACCATTTCACATGTTACTCAATACAATTGTACAAGCCATGGTTTCCATGACATTCTTTGTAAAGCCCCACCCACAGTGGGCCTATAGGACAGCCTACTGTATATAAAGCCCAAATTATCTGTTTTCTGATACTTGCACTAGCTGTGAAAGACCCTCACTAGACTACACAAAACACACACACACACACACACACACAAACATACACACACACAGTAGATACAAAAGTCCTCTAGCTGGCACTGTAAACATTCACCCATGCTTAAGTAAGTTTATGATTATTTATTTACTTTCTAAATTTTAATGGTTAAACTACTTTTGGGGGTTAGTCTGGGTGTTTTCAACATATTATTTAGAACCAGCATAATTTATCATTATATTATACTGTATGCATATATAATGCACTATTATGGTAAAGTTATTACTTTATAAATATACTTTATAAATACAGTACACACTAGTTAAATGTTTTTTTATCTGTTAACTTATAATTGAGGAAAGCAGGAACAACTTTTGTCATTTTTGATCATTAAGATTGTTAAACATTTTTAAATCACATTTATTCTGTTTTACTTAATTACTACTGAAATTACTTAAAATTAAACATGTCCAGTGAGTAATCATAAATGCACTAATGCGCATTAGGAAAGCACACTTGAAAATTAACATAATCTTTTTAAAAACTGTTTCACAGATGTAAGTGATAATGAAGATACAGTAGATACGACATTGCTTAGATATTGTAAGGCTCGGTTGTGGTTTTTTTTTTTTTTTTACTTGCATGTCTGCACAAAAACGAACTCACAGCAAGAAAGCTATTTTGCAGTCCTAAATAATTCTAGCATGTAAGGACTTGTGCCTAGTTCTATCGTATGCAAAGGCCTAGTTTTTTAACCTATGGCATGCAGATGCTGTCCTCTTTCTTGTACCACAAAACCTGGGCTGTGACAGATTCCACGTGTGACCTCAGAATTTTTTAAATAATTTTTTGCACTGCTTCTAAACTGTAAAGGTGAGCAAAGAACAAAAACAACAAATGTCAGTGTCAGCAACTTTTTTTTACTGCATTCGTAAGCGGTATACACATTTGAAAGCATTATTATGCCTGTTATGGGTAATGAGTAAGGTTTGTGGTTACTACCTTCCTGCCTGAATTAGTTACTGTATAAGCTTCTTTTCTCATTTGATAAAAAGTGTCTTTATAGCTTATCAAAGTTAGAATGATATCAGCCAACATACAGTACAGTACAGTATATGTCTGGTAAAATCTGGTTGAAGTACTGTAGGGGCCTAAGTGGATTTCATGGTTTCATCCTTGGCCCAGGCAGAATTTTATGAGTCTTAAAGTGGCCAAACAGTGGACTGCACAGTCACATAGGGCCTGCTTTTTGAAGCCAAAATTGGAGACTGAAAATTATAGACTAAAAATCTGGTTTTCTATGCTCTAAACATATACTGTACTGGGTTTTCTCTACAAGTCAGTTGCTGTGTTCAGGAAGTTGATTGATATGACTCAAATTGGGTTGATAATGGGAAACTCAGCATGCAGACCTCAAAAAGAATGCATAAGGTATATGATTGAATAAATGATGATGGAATTTTCTAATTTTCTAATGAAATTAGTCACACTGGTACTAATTTAATTACATTTTTAATTTCCATTCAAATTTATGATAACATAAATTAGTATTTCTTGTAAGAATAGTCTGTGTCAAAATCCATAACCCAACCTTACTCAGTTGAAACATTCAATGCAGTTTCGATTGATATAATTAATGTTGGACACAAGGATGAGGTATCAAATAAATCAAATTGAGCTATGTTCAATCAAGCATAAATTGCTTGAACCAAACCCAATTTGTATCCAAGACCAATTTTTGCGACTTTTATTTATGGCCAGAAATGCCACTGTACTTGATCCAGAAAATATTATACCTTATGTAATTGTCCTTTTTTTTTGCAGCCCCTACAGCCAAATGGCTCTTCAAGATCAACATAAAAGATCTTTTAACTATCCCGAGGAAAATGATGAAACACAGAGTGAGGAATCCCAGTCTGGGCATCTCCCGACCACAAACACTTCTTGCAATCACTCATTTGCCATAAGTAGGGTGTTGGAATCACAGACATTTAGCCACCAATACAATCCTACGACACCCAGTCTTACCCAGTCCTGTGAAAAATGTATCCAGCATGATCAGCTCACCAGACCCTGCCAGCAGAACTGGTTCCTGAACCCGGTTGGTACTGACAAAAGAGATCTGGGTGCTAATCAGGGCTGGCACTACCCCTGCTACCACAGCAGAAGTCCTGGAGAAGATCAAACAAGCAGTCTACCATCATACTTGCCCTCTACTGATTACCAGACATACCTGGGTGCTGGCTCTGTTTTTCCCAGTTGGCATCCTTCCCATCTGGGTACACACAGCCTCAGCCTTAACAGTCTGGAACAGCCTGGCTCTCTGCACTCTTTTCTCAGAGCTGGATCTTCCATTTCCACCAACCAGGCGATGCGTTTCCCTGGCTTCCACTGTGAATACAATGGGCCAGTTCCACTCCAAGTAGACCCTCAAGATCATCACATCCTCAGGCCTAAATATCAGCTGGCCCACAAACTCAAAGGTATGTACAGCCTCTTAAAAATGGATTTTCATCAAGTCTAATTGTGAATAGTGTTTAACAAATATTAATATTGCATCTCAAGTTAAGTATTATGCCTTGACTCTTTTAATATACAGATTGTGACCTCTTAGGATACACACATCCCGGTGGAAATAAAAAGTGAGTAGCTGAATCACCTTTCACAATATTGCAATATTGATAATAATAGGAATATATCAAATTAATTATGAGGTTATTACGTGGGATTTGGTCAAGTTCTCTAACTATTCTAGTGGATCTCAATTTTGCTTGAACCTTTGATTGGTGAAATGAAGGCATGCTATCCCAATATTCTAAAATAACTTTCTCATTTTATGTAATTTATGTAGTAGATTTTACACAGATATTTATGGACAAAGTATAAGTGAATAATACGTGGACAGTTGTTTGTTGTGGCTGATTGAGTTTTTCTCTCCACAGTGGTGTCATTTCTTGCAGACCTGGGCAGAAAAATCCCTGTAACACAAAGCTTTCTTGGGAACAGAGTAAGTGCTCTTAATAGTCAGTCGTCTAGAAGAGCCTGACGAGATATTCATGAATGGCCAGTGTACACAATATGCTACAACAGAAGGCTAAATGTTAAATAACTTTATGCACACCTTCTCAGTGATGCTTCCTCTGTTATGCTTTGGAGAAACCATGCCGAAAACAGAGACTGACTTGAGTTTTCATTTTCAGCAGTTATGCTCTGACCTGGTTTTATCATATTTACATGCAGAGTGAGGAGATTTTGTTTTATCACATCACATTCACTACAGGAGTTCCTCTGGTTTCGCCTATTGGTCTATTTTTGTTCTCGTTATACACTTAATCACAGTGCTTAGCAATCAAGTCACAGGGCTTCTCATATCGCTGTTACTGTATACTGATGAAGGACAAATCATCCTAAAAGACATCCTTATCCATTGAATTGCTTTTTTTCTTGAAAAACTAAAGATCAGCAAAACAGAAATGCCCATATTCCTTTATATAGCGCTTTGTATCAAACCATCTTTGAATTCTGATTGGCCAGATGGTTTTTGTTTGTTTGTTTGTTTTTTGTGACAGTAATACTGACAGTTCTCACTGTAAGGAAAAACCGTAGGTTTTTACTTTATTTTAATTCACTTCTAATGCATTATCATTTCATAAAAAACATTTCTTTCCAATGACAGAAGGAATCATCAGTAACATGACAAATTTGAGTTATTTGTCTAACTAAGTTCAGGATAAAGAAAGAAAAACGGTCAGAGAGAACATACCTATAGCTGCTATAACAGATAATTGGATCTAAGTTACCTCCTTAATTTGCAGATAGTCCAAAACATTATTCCACAACATTAAATGTACTGTATGTTTTGTGTTACTCTAGAAGGGGTGTTCAATTCAAACCAGTACTTGTGTGGGGGGAAAGTGTTTGAGATATTATGATGGGTGTTCAAGTCAAACTGGGGATTGTGATGAAATTTCTCTTGATTGAAGAGTTAAAAACTGATTGACATTTACAGAAGACCTTAAGCACCATACGGTTATGAGACTCTTAGCCACAGTAAAACATTTGAATGATGCAAATGTATTGAAAAAAGCCATTCATCCACGAATGACGATCCCGGCCGAGGTGGCTCGGAGCCCAGTGCAGTCGTTCCTTTGAACAATAAGTTAGCGGAACACCTGATCCTTGAAAAGCGACAAATAAGTCTCCAACTTGCGGCACATATGTCTGTGGGAACTGTACACACAATAATTTCAGAAGCACCAGTTACAGGAACATAGCTGGGAGTTATTGCTACATCCAGCTGCACCCATACAGTAATGACCTCACTCCAAGCCATTTCCACGTGTTTGTGCCATTAATGGAGTTACTGGGAGGTCAGCGCATGAAGTAGGTATTCAAGCATTATGAAACACTGGGATAAGTGCAATAGTGTATCAGGGTTTTATATGGAGAAATAAAGGTAGTTTTTACTCAGAACTGTGTTCTGTTATTCAGGAAAATCAAAAGTCACAATTTGATTTGAACGCCACTTATATATATAAAAAAAATGTCGACCTGCAAAAATAATTTCAAGTCCTCTCGGGGAAAACAGTTCACACCCCTTGTGTGAATACAGTATCTTATTTTACAGGGCTTTCTGAAAAAAATAAATCTTGAGAAGGCCTACAGTAAGTCGAGCAGACCGTCAGCCATTAAAGACCAGAAATGAGGGCCCTTGAAAATGACTTATGTAAACAATTGGGTCTGTATTTGACAGTATTGTGTTAAGATGACAGATAAACTTATTAGCATTAACCTGAAAATATAAATTTTGGACATGCATTGTTTGTGGACTTTTTAGAAGTTTTTTAACTACACTATTAATTGTATGAAGCAGGATTATATTTGTTGTTACTTTGTCTAATTGAATACTTTGCCCGTTTTTAACTCACAATAAAAAGAGTCTCTGCCCTAGGACTAAATGAAAATGGAAATATGTCATGGATGTACTAGTTTATTTCTCTTGTTCTTGTCACTCTTGCATGCAAAGAAAAAGTGTTTGTCACATATGAGGTGGACAGTGAAGATCATCTTAAAGAGATAATCAAGTTTGTGGTCTTGTTGAGGAACAACGGATTTGACACACACGTAAGAGGATATGCATCATCCTTTTTAGTGTTGTTCTATAAAACATTCTGAAGTGAGCAATTTTTTCCACCTGTGTGCCTTCAGATTGATGTATTTGAAGAGCAGCTCTACAGCATCAGTAAGATTGACTGCATGGAAAGATATCTCAATGAGGTAATGACTATAAAGGGCTGTTTTTTTTGTTACTCATATCCTTTTAGAGGGAGTGGCTATCATGTAATATCTGTAATATTATCATGTAATATTGTAATATTATTATCAATGCATTATTCTATAGAGGAAGCCAACACAAAAGCAAATGTTAATGTTAATTAAATCCTTACATCATACAGTATGTATCAGATTTTTATGTTACAAATCTATGACCAAAAAACAAGTTAGTTAACATAAAATTAGAATAAATGCAATTAAACAAATTCTAATCAATTTACTGTGGAAACATTATTGCATCAGAAGAAGATAATTGATATAAACCTTGCAGCAAGTAGTGAGAGAAATCAACACCTTCTGCCCAAACAGAATTGGAAATTCAACAGATCGGTGGTGTAATTTGTATTATGAAATTTAGCAGCTACAAGTCATTATTTCAATACAACATAAAGTGACTTAAAAGACTTGGGAGATTAGTGTCAACAGCAAAAAATATGATAATTATAATTAATTCACTGTTTTGTATGTCCTTCTGCAGAAAGATTACCTGATTATCATGGTTATTAGTCGGAAGTATTTTGAAACAGTAACAGGTGCTGGTATAAGTGTGGAATGTGATGAGAGGACCTCAAATACTGTGTACATTTACAAGCAGGTATGCAATGATTAATGAGAGTTATACCTAACTAGAGACTATTATGCTCTTGCTCTTAATATTTGGAAGACTGATTAATTCCTGTAAATGTACTTCTCGTTTTGTTTTGTTTTTTGCTACTCAGCTTCAGAGCGAATTCATTCAGAATGGATGCAGGAATTTCAGAGTTGTTCCTGTGCTTTTTCCTGGGGCTAAAAAGGTAAATGTTTAGCTTAGTAGTTAAAGCTGAGACAGTGAAAACTGCTCAAAAGCACAGCTGTATGCTTTAACTGAATGGAATTATATAGCAAATGATATAGCAAACGAATAGGTAGAAAAACAGCACCAACATATTTACAGCATTTGACTTAAGGCACAAAGACACAACAGTGCAGCTTGTTGGGGCTGGGATTTGAACTCACAACCCTGTAACTTGCAGTCCTTTAATCACTGAGCTTAGAGATTAACACCTTACACTTCTGCCTGTATTTGTGAACCAGGGGTATAAAATCATTCCTAACTTTTTAGAAATGTTTAGAAAGTTTAGGAAACTTTTTTTTCTTCTTAACAAAATGCCACATGCAAAGGATAGAATTTCACTGTTCTGTACTTGAATATGTGTGGGGAAACTGTTCACACATACAGTACAACATTTTTCACAGAATTTAGGATATTATGGGGTGATCAAGTCAAACTGGGGCTTGTGATGAAATTTCTCATGCACAGTAAGGTGAAGAGACGCTTAGCCGTAGTAAAACATTTGAATGTTGCAAATGTTTTAAAGCTGGTCATACATCTACTGTATGAATGATGATCCCAGTCACGGTGGCTCAGAGCCCACTGTAGTCATTTCCCTGAATATGCCCTTACAGTACTTGACTTTTCTTTTTCTAAGTCTCAACAACATGCTTGAAATGAGCAGACTCCTCAGGACTAAAAAAAAAAAAGGAGGAAAAACAATCTGGCACAACTTAAAATAGCATGGTAAATAAATAACCTGGTACCAGAACAAAACAGGTCATAAATAATGTTCGCACATGAAATTAAATGTTAAGTGGGCTTGAATTCAAATCACAATGCAAACATCAACTTTGCGTTCCATGGTCTTTGAGAGTAGAGCTGTAATCGGGCCTTAAAAGTTAGGCCCAACAAGTACATTTTTTTTTTTTTTTCCCCCTGATAAATTTCCATGAATATGTCTGATCTTTGAAAATCAACTTAATTTGTAGCCAACCTGAGGAAAAGACACATCTGTCTGTAGAAAGTACAGTATACACACAATCATTCACAAACACCACAATCATCACATTACAGGTATTCGACATGGTGTTTCTGCCTTACAATATGAACGCTCCTGACCTCTCCCAAGCCATTTCCACATGTTTGGACCATTAAAGGAGTTCCTGGGAGGCCAGTGTTTCAAACTTGAAGTGGAATGGCTCCACCATACTAAGAAATGTTTAAATAGAGAAACATAGGTAGTTTTCACACTCAGAATTGGGTTCTGTTATCCTGTGCAATCAAAGGTCCCGGTTTGACTTGAACGGTCTTCGTATTTAGTATACTTAGAATCATATAATTGTAAACACAGCAATTTTTTTTTTATGTTCCTTAGAGCTATGTCCCCCCTTGGCTGCAGAACACACTTATGTATAGCTGGCCAAGGGACCGGGATGATATTCTGCGCCGACTCATGCAGGTGGAGAAGTACAACCCACCACCCGTCGGCCCGCTACCAACCATCGTCTCCATGCCTCTGTAATTGACAAAGATCCATTTTCTTCATCCATCAACAAGAGTGCAGCAGTAACTTAAAGCTAAAATTTGGCCAGGAAATGGGGCATGAACAGTCAGTATACAATAAATAAAGGTGTCAAATGTAACAGTATGTCATGCATAAGAATAGAAGTATTTAAAAGTACATACACTAATATACTATATGTATGTATGTATTAGTGATGCGCGGGTCGTCTGGTAGCCCACGGACCCCGCGGGTAGCCCGCGGGTCGGGTTGGGGCGGTTAAAGAAATTGTCGCTTTATTTGCGGGGCGGGTTGGGGCGG
>JAOTQY010000003.1:5878878-5890055 GCA_026413445.1 Dolichallabes microphthalmus
ATAAAACTCTAATATATGCATGCATAAATATATACACACACGTCCATCTTGACTTTGGACTGAGGGAGGAAACCAGAGTACCCAGAGGAAACCCATGAAGCACAGGGAGAAACATGAAAACTCCACGCAAAGACGCAGTGGCGGGAATCGAATTGCATTGCTAAAAATATTATTTTAGATCATTTCACTCAGAGCTAATATTTTTGGCGATCGTTTAACATTTTACAGGAATAATAGCACCTTAAGGAACAATGCATAAACAAATGAGTAACTTAACTCTGGAGGAAATTAAAAAGTTACCTCATCTGCTAACCCTATTCTCTTCAACAGAATTTTTAGACGACATACTAGTATTTCAGTCAGACCTGTCAAATCCCCAAATTCTCTCACATTTAGGTGCACTCATATGATACATCATAATTACATGTCTGCCGTACATTGTGCACGTTTTGATCATTAGGAAACCGTTTGGGATTCGGCCTGAGCCCACACGTAACGGATACATTTCCTGTTTCTCATATCGCCGCTATGTTGAGGCAGCCGCCGGAATAAACCATCATTTTATAGGGAACGTGCAGTTATGTTGAAATAATTTCAAGTCATCTGTAAAGCAATTCTGCCGTTGTTAATGTGGTTATACTAAATAGTCGTGTTTTTTAAACAAGAAGATTGGTTAACATTATGTTTGTTTTAATAAAGACAGTACATGTTGTGATAAACGAATAACGCGGACACCCCTCCGCCTCCGCTGTTGCCAGGTTCCCGTTTTCTCTATGGGTGTGGTGAAGAGACAAGACAGCTTGTTGAAAATTGAGTTGAACCGTGGCGAGGGTGCATGGCCCTTTAAAAATATTACAATTACAAAACCGAGTGCGCTTTATTTGTTGTTTATTTGCTGTGACCATGTGTGGATTTTGAAATCAGCTGGGTTTACATCCAGAGCAAGACGACGAGCTTGATCCAGGTAACGTTCAAGCGCAAATAACTCGCCTGTGATTTCTCTCGTTTTATTTCCTGCTTTTAGAAACAGACCCACAAAGCGCAACAAGTTGAAATGTTCGTGGATACTGGAAAGCAAAAAACATTGTTTCTTCTTTATATGATGTAACATTTTCACGTTGAAGCAATCGTTAGTCATTTCTAACTGAACAGTTTGCGTGTGAAACAGATTAGATAGAGAAGTCTTTACAAGCTGTTTGTCAGTTTGAGGCCTATCGGAGAGTAAAGACTCCGCAGGCACAGGAGCTGAGCGTGGAATCAACTCGGTTTTCCTCTAAGATCTTGATTTAGTTTGTGTTTTTGGGGGGACTTTTTGAGATGTCAAAATCTGTAAGCAGGCCGGAAGTGTAAAGATCCTGCCAAAGGAATTGCAACACAACAAGACTGATTTCACCAAGGCCTGACCATGTGATACAATGGGTTTAAGTCTTATTTTAGTCAAATAATCAATTTGATCCAAGTCACAATTATTAGTTAGTAAAATCTCCGACGTGTAACACCCCTAGTATGTTTTCTTTCCACATTCAAAACACTTTTACTTTCAGTTTTAGGCGAGTATACCGGGAAGTGTGTGCAGTCTCGCCATGATTTAACACCAGAATTATTGGGGTCCTTCAAAATAAAAGGCAAAATTTCAAATGAACCAAATGATTAAATAAAAATTTCTTGAACAACAACAAAAAAAAAATCTCTAATCCTGCTTTGTTTAATGGGAAAAGGGTGCCAATAATTTTGCCAGTTTTTTGTGCTCCGTGACAGATTTTATTTGACTTACTTCAGTATGTGTTCACTAAAATGTTGTTGAGATTTGTATATGTAAATACCATTTTATGTGCCAAATTGTGAATGAGAAATGAAAATGTGATGTGCTTATAGAAGTACTTAATTAATGAACCTATTTTCTCAGTCACAGCAATATGTATTTTTTAATATCATTATCTTTTAGTATTTATGCAATATTGTAATTGCCAAAGACTCCTCTTTAAGACGATCCATGCAGACAATAACACTAGACAGACCTACATTAACTATTTTGTTATTTTATCATCCTGATTCTCCTCACAGATGTCCCAGATAAAAGCTTCTGTGGTAGTTTTCAGGTGATTTGTCATGATTGATGCAGTCCGATAGACGGTAACGTTTTTGATCAGTATATTTAAGGAATTCAGCCCTACAGTTTCAGTGTCCTTGGTTCAATCCAGGGCGGTGTGTATGTTCTACTCATGTACTTATGGGTTTATTCTGTGTGTCCGGTTTCATTTTACAAAAACATGTCAGTTAGAAGTGACTTTAACTTGCCAGTAAACATGTTAATGTGTGTATTCTGGTCAGGTTTTATGTCAGTTTTCTTCCAGTTTTTTTTTCCCAGAGGAGGCTCCACATCCACTATCACTCTGATCAGGTTAAAGCAAATACTGAGGATTAATGATTTGGTGAAATATTTCAGATTTGATTGCATACTTGTCATGAACACTACACCATGTACATCAGGAGTCCTGATAATTGTGTATGCTGTGCCTGTGTCTGTATATGCAATAGGAAGTCTATAAATCCTTCTGTCAAATTGTTGCTTCAGATTTGTTCTCCCATGCCCTAGTGAGTTGAATCAGCATCTTGAAGCCATGCATAGTGTTCCCAGTGCCAAGCTTCGCTGCCACACAGTGGACACTTAGGTGCCGGTGCTGAGCAGCACTGTTGTCAGTATTGTCCAAAGGTGCCATCTTTATTGGCCGAGTTGATTTGCTACATTATAATCTGATTATATTGAATTATCTCCTGTTTACATCTACCAAGGATCCAAAGGCAGTTTTTTCCTAAGCATTAATGCGCAAGTCATTTGGGACATGTTGTGGTTTCAGGTCAGTGACATCTGTTAGCCCAGTTTGGATGTGAAGAAAGCATTCTGATTGCCAGTCTGGTAGAAAGAAACCAAAGTAATGGGAATGCTATTTCCAAGAAACTATTTTTATCGGGACTGTGAGATACCTAATAAAAAAATAAAAGCAAATGTGGTCTTTAATGTCCAGTGTGTGTGTGTGTATGTGTGTGTGTATATATTTTTTTATTATTATTATTATTATTATTTTATTTTTTTGGTATACAAAAGGCCCAGAAATATCTACTGCAGAGATTACCATCCTAATGTATTTTGTATAGCTAGTTTTGAATGAGTCCTCAACACTGTGTCAGGATTGGAGCAGTTATCATTATGGCATAATCTAATATTTTACTATACTTTTTAAATCCATGTGCTTGAATATTACAGGCTTTAGAGTGCATCAGAGTCCTGATCATATGGGGAATAAAACAGAGAGCATTTGCAATTAGAGACCAGATAGTGGAGATTAGGATAGCTATCCTGTAAGGTTCCGGTGTCATTTATAGTGATCTTTTAACCTTGTTTATGTTATCCTGTTGTGTGGAACAACCTTTTTTTAATTTATCTAAAATAAGTAAGTACTTATTTAACAGCCAGAATTAAGCTGTGTCTTAAGGCTCCTTCTATGTCTAAACAGCGTCTGTTTGTGTTGCAGGTTCCAGCTGGTCCCTTCTGCCTCACAGGTGCGTCATACTGTGACAATGAGTGAACTTGAACAGTTACGGCAAGAGGCCGAGCAACTTCGCAATCAGATCCGGGTAAGAGGGGCTAATGGACGTCAACAAGTTATGAAGTGCGCCACAATGTATTAAAATTACTCCTGCCTCAAAACCGGTTTTATATTGTATTTTGTTCCCTGAACAGGATGCCAGAAAGGCTTGTAGTGACTCTACTCTTTCAGAGGTATGTGTTAACAAGTTTTATGTGGAAACATATTTTCAAACTTTTATAATCAGTTGGAATTTGCTGACTAAACTGTGATGACAGGAAAAATCACTAGATAGTCACCTTAAAATTGAGGTATGAAAGAGGAAAAAATTACTTTTTTTTTTTTTGCATAGATTGGTTAAAGTATGAAAATATTTTTTAAGAAGTAGTGTGTCATTGGTAGGAATCCTCTGCCGCTTTAAAAACAAATTGCTAGGCCATCTCACTTATTCTACCTTCTTAGCTGAAATGTAAGGAAATAAGGTGTAGCTGAGGCTATTTCATAGAAATATTGCAAATTACCAGGTTTCCAAGGCATCTTTGAAACTTTACCACAAGTATAAGGCTAGAAACAATCTGCTTACAATCCGTTTGGAATATCACGTTTGGAATATCAAGGTTTTTTTTTTTTATTCTCAAATGTGGGCGCTCTGGACGTCACCATCTTGGCAGGAACTGACTCTGCCTAAATTCTGGTTAATCCATAAATGAGACTGGCTGCTGTTTGGAACTTGGCTACGCACACAAGCTAGTACGCTTAGCTTTTGCTTAGCTAAAATGCTGTGGTATCTAACGTTAATTTATATGCTAGTGCATTTGATGGAATCACATCATTCATACCCTACACATGGAGTAAGTGTCAACTCCTACATTTCTTGTAGTAAGCTAAAAGTAAGCCGTAGTAAGTTCTCACTCAAATCGCCCTTAAATATGCATAACGTTATGGCTTCAATGTAATTTTCTGTGTTCATGAATTCATGAAACTGCATGTTTTGGCACATTTGCTTCCTGTTTATAAGATAATGACCGTAATTCAAATCACAGGTTTATATTAATTCACTTGTCTCTATTTGGTTACTTTTTATCACTGAAACACAAGAATTGTACACCGAATAAACTGTAGACACCATTTACGCAAAATGGGACAAAGTTGCATTTCTGATTTAAAATGTGTTGTTTAAAAAGACGTGTTGCTTCTAACCAGCGTGTGATTCACCATCAGCTCCTGTCATTGTGTTCACCTTCTAGATCACAGCTGGTGTGGACTCCGCAGGAAGGATACAGTTGAGGACCAGACGTACTCTTAGAGGACATCTTGCTAAAATCTATGCCATGCACTGGGGCACTGACTCAAGGTGTGTGTGTTCTAATTGATAGAAAGTTATAGAGGCACCACTCTTATTATGAACTACCTGAAATGTACAGTAAACCTCCCTGTTTACTACAGACATCGAGTGTTAGTTTGAACATTACATAAAAATGCATTCTCAAACTTTACACTAAATAGAAATTCATGCATTATCGGTTTTTACACCCCCATGATCCGATAAATGAGACAATAATAAAAATATCTTAATGCTTATGTGTTTAGGTTATTGGTCAGCGCATCCCAGGATGGCAAGTTAATCATCTGGGACAGCTATACGACAAACAAGGTAACGTATCAAGAATACTCGCTGTAGTCCATGAAGCTTCTGTTTAAAAGTAATGCCATTGTTTGTATACCTGATTAGTGGTCAGATTTGAATTTTTATATAGCGTTAACTTTATTCTGAGCAGAATGAATTTTTTTTTTCTTTTTTCTTTTAACATATTAACTTTTATTTCCCAAAATGTAAACAAACCACCGCAACCCTGACTGTGCCATTACAAGGGATGAATAAATGTGTAATGTTCTGCAGGGACCTAGTCTCAACATACTGTAAATCTGAATAATGTATTTACTTTGGTTACATCCACAGTTATGTCAGTTTGAAATAGCCTGGTATATTACTGTATACTCTGCACTTCTGATTATGCAATGATGTATTCGCTTACATTCCAGGTGCATGCGATTCCTCTGCGTTCCTCCTGGGTGATGACGTGTGCCTACGCCCCTTCGGGTAACTATGTGGCCTGTGGCGGTCTGGACAACATCTGTTCCATCTACAGCCTGAAAACTCGAGAGGGCAACGTGAGGGTTACTAGAGAACTGCCTGGACACACAGGTAACGCTCTCAGTTCTCTAGAAGTAAAGATAATAAGTTGTTCTGTTAAGCGCCCAGTATTCATCATATGCTCAGTCGATTTTTCTTTCTGCATGGTCATTTGACGATATCATGAATATATGACATGCAAATGAAACGCAGGAATATTACTCATAAGTCTCCTAATATTTCTCTCTGCAGGATATTTGTCTTGTTGTCGCTTCCTCAGCGACACCCAGATTGTCACCAGCTCTGGAGATACCTCGTGGTGAGTGGACAATTTGTCCCGTGTTCTATGTATACACTTTATTGGCAGTGTTCATGAAAAAACTGAAAGTACCATGTAGCATTATTTATTCATTTATTTTCAAGCCTGGTTAAAGTATATGTTCTGCATGAGCGGTACTGATTGCGGATCATTGCTCTCCAGTGCACTGTGGGATATTGAAACAGGCCAGCAGGCCACCACCTTCACAGGCCACACCGGTGACGTGATGAGTCTGTCACTCAGCCCTGACTCCAAGACCTTCGTATCGGGTGCCTGTGACGCCTCCTCCAAGCTGTGGGATATTCGAGACGGCATGTGCAGACAGACCTTCATCGGCCATGTTTCTGACATTAACGCAGTCTGCGTAAGTCTACAGCTTGTTGTGAGCCTTGTCAAAATGTTGTATTCCTTCTTTATTGACATTTCGACACCACTGTGTTCAGTTTTTCCCGAATGGAAATGCCTTCGCTACGGGATCAGATGATGCCACCTGCAGGCTGTTTGACCTGCGTGCAGATCAGGAGCTCATGATGTACTCGCACGACAACATCATCTGTGGCATCACCTCTGTAGCCTTCTCCAAGAGCGGCCGCCTGCTGCTCGCTGGCTACGACGACTTCAACTGCAACGTCTGGGATACGTTGAAGGGCGAAAGAGCAGGTGGGACCATCATTTCTGTTCTCAGTTATATGTTTCCAAAGATTGTTCAACACTTTTGTGCACTTTTCTGGCCACCAGAATCTTAAAAGTTGCAGCTGCAGATTTGTCCTCTGTACTGATTTGATCTGATTTGATTCCAGATTTTTGGGACGCCCTTTATTCAAGTAGATTATGTAAAGGTTTATTAGATCTTCTTACAAGTTCATTTGACTTGAAACATTCAAATATCAGACCTAAGCATAAAAAGATTCCATATAGTATGGTCAGAGTATATGCTTTTACATTACAGTACGCTTTGCACTTTTTGTTTGATCTATACTAGTGTAGCATATATTCTGAATAGAACTACATATTTCCTACAGTAACTGTTGGACTTGCATCACACTTCTTATTTAAATGCAAATATAGCTCAATGTACTTCATTTGCTTTGCAGACTGTAGGTATGCCAGTCAGAACCAGTTGAATCATATAATCCCAGAATCCTCTCTAAATTTCACACATCATGACATTGCTGGCATTTCAGGGGATGTGACCATTCCAGTGTATGTAGGTTAAAGTATTAGAAATGAACCAACTTTATCTCACTTCCTATGTTTCTAACAGCCTCGATGAGGTAATGATGCATACACTTTTTTTTTTTAATTTAAAAAACATTTTTGTATCCTTATCCAGGTGTCCTTGCCGGTCATGACAACAGGGTCAGCTGTCTAGGCGTGACGGATGACGGCATGGCAGTGGCTACAGGCTCTTGGGATAGCTTCCTTCGTATCTGGAACTGAGCCTGACAGCTGGACTTTATGGAGGACTGCACCATCACTACAGGTCTCAACTGTGAGAACAAGACGCCTTTTGTATTCACTTATTACGACACATTCCTGTGAAGAGGCCCAGGCTGACTCGACAGAGGTCAGACCGGAGGTTATTAGGAAACAATTGAGGCCTCATTGTGCTTTATGTACATACATATGTACAGAATATGAATATAAATATGGTATATATGTACAGCAGTATGCGCATGTATATGCCATATATATGCTCACACAATGGTATTGTATATAATTTTTGTAGTCTGATTGCATCCCATTATAGCTGTTTGTTTTTGGAGATGCGTCATTTACAGTATATTTGAAGTCCAAGATCTTTTTAGCAGGTCCGAGTATGCCAGTGCCATTTAGCACCTGTGGTCATTTGGATTTTTTTATTATTTTTGAATAAGAAAGCACTTTTTAAAGGGCCAGTTTCCACAGAAATTATAATTAACCAAAGGTGCTTTCAGCAAGGGTGAGGCAAGGATCTGGCAGAAAAACTGTTTCAGTGATCATTTTCTTTGATGAAAACAAATATTATAGACCTTAGGATCTAGATAGCTAAAGGGCATTATGGGCATTATTGTTTGTGTATAACCAGCAGCTACATTACGAAAACATCCAGAATGCTTTTACTGTTGATGCCGATCCCCGATTTTCTCCCAGGACCTGATCCAAAATAAGAACCTAAGATCTTGAATATATCATGTATTGCCTTGATACCAGATGATTCTGCACTGATCTGTTCTTTCAGTATTCCAGGATACTGCTGGCATCCAAAAACTCGAGTCCCAGCTCTAATGCACACACATCATATCTGTATGTTTTTTGTGGCCAGAATAAGGCAGATAATCTCCAACATGAATAGTTACTATTACTGCAGTTCACAAGTATGTTTTTTTTTTTTGTTTTGTTTTTGTTTGTTTTTTTCTGCACTATTGATATTTTTGCCTTATTTGAATAAAAACCCCTTCAAACCTTTCAAGTGCTCCTGACACTATACAAGCGAAGACCCAGACCTGTGCCGCCTCGGATCAATTATTAATCTGAAGGTAATTACAAAGCATTCTACGTTACTATAACAGAATGCACTATGTTTCTGTTGGGTCGAGTTTATAGCATGGTTAGTTTTAGTTGTGAAACTAAACATGAGTCACTGTTAATGAAGAACACTATTGTGCACAAGGCGTTGTTCCCATTTTTGCCTTCACTCTTAATCGATGCAGTATTCTTTTATCAGTTTGTACCAGCAGTAACCAAAGGAACCAAACTATTGGCAGTCTTCATTTACATTTTAAGCTCCGCCCATTGCAATTCCTCGCATTGTATTTGAGGCAGACCATTTAGGCTTTTTTTTTTATTTTTTTATTTTTTTTTTTATTATTATAAACCAGGTCTTTTGATAAGCCTTAACGTGTCATCTTGGATACTTTTATCAAAACATTCCCAGTCTATTTTATACCCATGTTTGTGCCATTGTTCAACTTGACTGTTGAACATATCAGGGGATTTTCTCAATCCTTTAACACACAAGCATACTGGACACACTGTGTTAGAATTTAGTCACAATGTACAACCCTGGTGCTGAAATGTGTGTATGACAGAGCGGATTATTGTAGCGAGTGTTTTAGTGATGGCCCAACAGCGTTAACGGCATTGCTGTTGCCGTGATCAGGTTTTGTTTTTTTTCCTCCCCAGAATGAAGTGTTTGTTTCCTGATTTAGTGTTTTGTTTTGTTTTTTTTTGTATGGAAATTGTAAGGAGTTTGGCCTGTCAGACAGAAACTGTATTAACACTGTATTAAGACTTAAATAAAGGAAAACCGGGCAGGGCCACTAAGTAGAAGTAGATACCAGCCCCTGCTTTTAATGTTTTAAGCCAGTAAAAACAAGGCTTTTGTGCCTTGATGTATTTTATAGTGCCATCATTGGGACTAATCACTTGTTAAGAAATGATTTTTTTTATTGTCTCACTAGTTTTTTTTTTTTTTTTCTTTTTCCTTTCCTTTTTTTCCTTTCTCCGTACAGTGGCTTTGTGATTAATGGTGTTACTATAAGTTGATATTGTATTAAATAAAACTTTTAACCAAATCTGCCTTAGTCACATTAGTCATGCAAGTGATTATACACATAATTAAAATATTACCCATGATTTTTATGTTGTATATGAATTTTTCAGGATGGTTTTAACTGAATTTGTAACTAATTTCATATTTTTATAAATCACAGGGTCCAAGAACAAGGTACTGAATTCTCAATGGGATACAAATATAGAAAGATTTTGAAAGGGGGTGAGAAAGAGCCAACAATATTTTGTAAAAGATGTTGTTTTTGTTGAGTTTTTTTTTTCATTTACAGTACAAGTAACTTCAGTGACTAGTCAACAAGACTTACTCATGATCAAATTCAAAACTCCTTTGTTGTCGGGTATTGCAGCGGGCTTGAACAAATACAAATTCGATCAATCTTTAGCACTAGGCCCAGTAGGAAAAACTGCTTTGCCGTTTTCTGTGAAGTGCCATGTAGTCAAGTTTACAGTTAATTTTTTTAAACAGTTCATATAGTAGGGTATATAAAGTTCAGTAATCAATAAGTTATCATTATGGAACAAACTTCATTTCATCTCTAAAGACCCGTGCCTTAATTTTGCATGTATTTTAAATGTTTTTCTAGCTATCTGTGTTTTTTTTTTTTTTTTTTTTTTTAACATTGTTTATTTGACTGTGTAACACAATTAAGTTACCAGTGCGTAAAAGTATGAAACTGTTTATTTTGAAGTCTGAACATGTCTGTGCAAATACAATATTGCAAACAGAGCAGCACAACTAAAAGCTTGTGCTTAACATCTTCCAGATCCAGAGTTAAAGGATGGAAAAAATTTGTGGAAACTCAAAATAGTGCAGCATTAGACATGGGTTATTGGAGTGTTCATGAGTTTTTTTGCCTTGTTGTAAAAAGCATTCCTTCTCTTCCTGTACATGTTCAACATCATGTTTACACTTGCTCAAAAGCATGCCTGAGCGCTGCAATGCAAACTTAAGGAAATGCATGTCGTCCTTTGGTGTAGCACGTTCTATATTATCTTACCAAGACGATAACCAGCTTTTGGCTAATGGGAGATCAATGAAGTACACACTTGATTTCGTCATTAATGGCATAATGGTTTTTTAAGGCACTGGACCAGAACATCCTAATTTGTGGGTAAGGCATGCAAGACTTCAAAGCAATATTTCAAAGCATTTTTAAATCTCATAAACTGAATATTTGAGAGAGCTATCATTGTTGACTATTCGAATCACATTTGTGTGGTTAGCGGAGTGTTTCATCAACTCTCAAGGGGCTGCCAGTAGTAACGTTCATGGAGCAGACTTCATTACACTTCCTCTAATGATTATATATGCATATACAATTGTTCTATACATTTGTATGTATCTTCTGTGTTTGTATTTATGCTGCTGAATTTATTTGGAGCTGGGACACCGAGTATAATCCAGGAAGAGGGGCATTTCATGGTAAGCAGCATGTTATTAACAAAGGCTTTTATGGTAATTCCATTACACACCTAGTCTGCACTACTTGATATTTGTACTGTGTTTATGCTCACTCGTGTGTTTATGCTGATAAAACATCCAGAAGGGGGTAGAGCCATTTCACCCTCATGTGCGTGTGTC
>JAOTQY010000003.1:5926239-5948448 GCA_026413445.1 Dolichallabes microphthalmus
ATTATTATTATTATTATTATTATTATTTAAGGCTTCTTAAACTGTCAAATAAAATTTTCTTCAAACTAAAAGTAGTAATGTAGGCATACACCAATACCACCTTTTCTCAGTACAAGTATTTTCCTTTGGGTAATTGATCAAATATATCTGTATACATATCCCTGTATGAACACTTTAGGATCCAGAGTGTTGACTGTATGTTCATGTAAATTAAAAAATAATTATGTTAGCCATCACAGTGTATAGATTTTTGGATTGTTTTTCTCCTTCACTTTCTGTACCAGCTACTTGCAGACAAGCGCTCTGCTGGCCAGTGATACGAACCTGACGGAGGAGGAGAGAAAACACTTCTGCCAGGAGATCCTCACTTTTGCTAACAAGACTCCAGAGTGCAAAGGTCAGGAGTCTGGCATGGGATCACATTGGCTACTAATGCAAATCTTGTAGTTGCTCACATTAGCTGTTTTGCCTTGTTTTCCCCTCTCCTTAATGACTTTATCGCCCCTTTTCTCTTTCTTTCATTAGACCAGCGGGTGGCCCTGACCATGACTGCATTTGCTCAGCTGCGAGAGCTGCAGTTTCAGCCAGCATCCGCAACAGTACACGTTGGTGCTACCCTGCAATTGGAGCTACATTTGTGCAGTCTGATGCCTGTTCCTGTGCAGCTGGAGCAGCTGGCAGCCAGCGTCCACTTTTTAGAGGAGCAGCCAGGCACGCGTTCCGGCCCTGCAGGCAGCCAGCGGCGGCCTGGTCTCAGTCCAGACGGCACCATCTCCTTCCCTGCCATGAGCCCCTCTGGTGGTGCTTTGCCCGGAACAGGCATGTCTGCTCTGGAGCTTTATGAAATACAGGACCGCAGTCCCTCTGACAACATGCTGACCAGCACTAGCGTTGTCTGTAAGAACGCGCACATGGTGCTACGTACCAATGATGGCTTCTCCCTCTTGGACATGCATAGTGCTGTAGGCTCCGCCTTTACTATAGAGGACGGAACACGGCTGCTGAAAACCAACAACGTGACTTTGTTGCCAGGCAACAACAGCATCATCTTTATAGCGCTGGTGAGGGAGGCTGTGCATGTTTACACGAGAAATTATACTTGCTGATTAGTAATTACTTTTTCACCATTTAAACCTGGTTAACAGTGCCATAACAAATAGGATAAACAGTGGCCACACTACAAACTTACCAAAACAACAAATACATTATTCCAACACCTGCATATAAACAAATACAACAAAACTAATGCAAACCTGACAGAACTATAAAATCATGTCAAACTTTTGTAAAACCACAACAGACATATTTCCCCATGAGATATTTGTCTTAAAACTGCAAACTAGTAAATAATTTTTTTAAATAAGTATTAGTTCCATGCATGACTTGAGTGAAGAGAAGTGTGGAAACTAAATAAAATTGTGTATAGGCTTAATGTGCGGATGATTGCTTTCCATTCGGTTAGCTTAAGAGGGATCATGATTAACAGTGGTGTTGTTACAGGCACTTCAGTGAGCTTTAAATTATGCAGCACGTCTCACTTTTAAACATCATGGAAAGCGTTCTTGCATGCTTTAAGCAGTTTAATTCATCTTTAACAGAGATAATGCGTTATTAATGCATTGACTGCAATGGCAGTCTCAATCAGATATTAGTACCTTAGTTTGTTAAATGAAGCACATCATTTAGTTCTGCACTTCTCTGACTTCTCTGGACTTTTGTCCACCTCTCTGACCACACCATGAGATAAGCGTTCAGTCACTGTTAACAACAGCTTCCAATTTACCCTGAAAGTCATAAGTGACTCAAATTACAGACAGACATATGCTGCAGATTACTGAACAGTCAGCATGTATTACCACACTGTATGCGGCAGTATTCCTCCTGAATATTTTTAACGTCTGAGCACACACTCACAAGATAATCTTTTACATTCTCTCCTTCTCACTCAGAGTACAAAGCCAGGCACCTACACTCTTCGACAGCTGTGCGCTACAGTGGGCCGTGTGCAGTTTGTGCTGCCTCACATTTACCCCATAGTAAAATATGAGGTATATTCCCAGGAGCCTCAGCTGACCATCGAACCCCTCACAGGTCAGCCTGCTTTCTGTTCCTTAAGTACGGAGTTATATGTTTATAAGCCTTACTATCGAAGTGTTTGTTTTTCAGAGAGCCTGCTGGCTGGGCTTCCTCAGAGGGTTAAGTTTACCATTCTAACAGGCCACTACGAAGTTAAGAAGGGTGACGCTCTGCAGCTAAGTAACACAGACTCCATGCCCATCCTGCACTCCTCCTCCTGCTCGGCCCGTATTCTTTCTGGCACTGGAGGTGAGAGGGCAATGGTCACACAGCGGTCAAAGTCTTCTGTGTTCTCTATCTTGCTGTTGTTTATTTATCTCCCTTCCTTTCTTCAGAGCTGGTGGGAGAGCCTGCTCTGTCCATCCAGGCTTCAGAGAAGGTGACAAGCATTTCCCTACCTCTAACTCCACCGTATCACACACTCGAGTTCCAGCTAGAGGTGCTGTGTCATATCCCATTATCACCAGCACGGTTCGAAAGCGAACGCCTTACCAACGGTGAAATTCGCCACCGGCCAAGGAGCCGCACGCGCTTCAATAGCGGCATGGCCTGCATTGACCAGAAGGTGTGGTGTCTCAGCCAATACATATAGTACTGTGCAAATGTCTTTAGCCACCCCGTGTTTCTCTATATTTTGCTTTGAAGTAGCCAAAATTTTATGTGTTTTTATTTTTATGTAGTATTGAGAAATAGATCTTAAGGCTAAATAACTTTTTTGGCAAGTTTTTGACTCTTGTTTTCAGTTTCTGTTTGAAGACGATGATTACGTTCAATTTGAGAAACCACAACATACACAACAGTACATTGAGTCAGGGTCTCAGGAGGTTAAGGCATGAACCTGTGAGAAACAGTTGCAGATGATGACCGATAATCAGGCCGGTGATTAGTATACTGTTGATGCTGAGTGGTTGGAACAGATGAGAAGGAAAAAGAGGTTACTGATGAGGTTGTTGCATTAACAATACATTTTTTTATTCTATCTTTAAGCAATTTGCAAACCTGTAAAAAGAGTAAAATATTTGTTCCCATTTCTTTAGTTTACGCCACATAATTTCATCTAAATTAACATGAGGAAATGATGAGTTGCTTAAGGCTTTTGCACAGTACTGTATGTGGGATTGTATTTTAAGCATTTGAGATTTTGAGTTGAGTGATGAGTCATTTTGTAAATAACGTAAGATTTTTGTTTTGCCAGGTGTCCATTGACTGTCCCTGGTCTATATACTCCACCCTCATATCCCTCACCTTTTATACACCGTTCAGAGCCAAACACTCACTACTGTCCGCAGGGAAAAGGTTTGTTAAATAGCCTTTTTGTTTTTACCTTGTTTTTTAGTCACATTAGAGCCTAATGTACAAGTACACGCTGATTGAAGTTCCCCAGAAAATCCAGGTCTCTCTGTAACAATTCTTCAGTTAGATACTTCAAATAGCTTTAAATGAATGCAAATTATTGCAAACTAATTAAATAAGTGCATAAGTACAAACAGATTAATGATTAGGTATACAATTGTAATCTGTTTCTGACCTAAAAATAACAATTTCACTTTTTACTTTGAGAAAGCAATTCCAATATGTTGTTGTTGGTCTTTCGGCTGCTCCCGACAAGGAGTCGCCACAGCGGAATATCCAGTCCGCACAACAATTTGGGGCAGGTTTTACGCCAGATGCCCTTCCTGACGCAACCCTCCCATTTTATCCAGGCTTGGGACCGGCACTGCATCCAGTGGCTGGGGCGTTTCTCATATAAATATTAGAAACTTCTATTCCTACTGTCCATTAAATCATAGCTTTAATAAAAGTAAAACTTATGCAGCACAACCCCTTTTTATCAAACCTCAAACTTTTTTTTTAATGGCAGTTGTGTAATCATCTTTTGCCCCCACAGGAAGTATATCCAGGTGTGCCTCGAAAACGTTTCAAACACAAACTTCCGTCTTGCCAATCAGACTCTGTCAGAGTGTTCACACACACCTTCACTCCAGCTCCTCTCTCTCAATACTAAAACAGACCAGGTAAGTCGAGACGTTCACACTCACTCTCACTGTATCTCTTTCATCTGAGTTAAGTCACTAAAGTTGGAGTGATGTCATTTCCTGCATGTGAAGGTGGTTTACAGTAAGCAGTGTGTGTACGGTCTGTGGGAGGTGAATTGGACCACAGAGCCACTGCCGTGTCTGCAGTGTGTTTTTTCTGCCAGCTTTTCTCCTGCCGACGCTCCAGACACGGCACTCAAACCCTACAGCTACGAGTTCCAGTTGGAAAGGGTCTCGGTGAGGAGACATTCATGTACACACGATAAAACAATAAAGGGGCATTTTTGGAGGTTGTACTTCAGATGACCTTTGAAAAACACTTTGTACCATGTAGACTCAACTTTATTAACATCTCCACAGAGAGATCACACACAGAGAGGAATCGTACACAAAATATTACTACTTGTGGCTTTTTATTCCGAGGAAGTAGGAAGGATTGTTAGCATTAGCATGTGACATCACTGCTGTTTAAAAGAATTATAAAAATAATAAGTTTTCAGTACTAATCACTCTTCATCCTATTTTATTAGTGGTCAGGTAAATAACCTGATGCTTGTAGTTTCACTGCCACAAAACAGGTACATTCCCAAACCCTTGACATCACCATTAGCTGTGTTCAGATTATTTAATGTCAGTCACATGTTTTTTGGATTGATGTGATGTAAAAGTATGTGTTGTTTCACACTACAGACATTGTACAGTGTAAAGGCAGACATCCAGCCTGCGGTGGGGGAGGAACAGTGTCGCGCCGGCACACTCTGTCAACTAGAAGTGTCGGTCACACGTCTGATTGAGCCGACTGAAGCAGACGGAGAGGATGAGGAGTTAACTGAGAACGAAGGCCTACGTACAACCAAGCTCATGTATGAGGGTAAGACCTGAAATCGTACAAGAGACTAAAATAAGCCTGTACACAGAAAGTTTTTGGAATTACTTAATGCAGTGTGTGTGTGTGTATATTTCAGTGGTGGATAACAGCAGTAACTGGGCTGTGTGTGGGAAGAGTTCAGGGTTAGTGTCTATGCCTGTGGCTGTCATGGCAACGCACAAAGTACAGATGGAGGTCATGCCTCTATTTGCAGGCAAGCTGCCTTTCCCCAGCATCAGAGTATTCAAGTACCTGCCCCACAGCACACAACCTACAAGTCAGCCTGACACAGGTAACATACTAGCACCATTTTTGTCTCATTCCTACTACCTCCCTCTCAACTCTGTGTAGGTCTAGACACAGTAGCAAAATGTAATTGACAATTTGCTGTGGTGTACATCAGCAGTGATCGGCTTTATTCAACCCTGTCTTGGATTATGTTCCCATATTAGCATGTTACATCAGTTTCATCCTAACTTAAACACTACAGGATGAGTGATTTTGGAATTTTGCCCTGTCTGGAAGAAGATTTGCACCTATCTGCAGGACCTTTTGCAGCACGTGTTGTCCTTTGTTAGCCATGAGTACACACGTTCAGAGAGATTAGAGCTGTGTCTGAAACTTCTTAACATGCACCATGTAGTAATAACTTCAACAGCAGTGACACCAGTGATGTACAGTATATGAACTGACCAAATTATTCATGTTAAACCTTGTATTTTTCTTTCCTCCCAGACTCCTGCCTGGAAAACGACAACCTGTCTCTTCTGGATAAGGAGGAGCAGGGAGACACAGCCAGTCTGCGCAGTCGGGGAAGTATCCACTCCGTGGGCAGTAACGATCAGCAGCAGAGGTCTCTTCCCATGCCCCGACTCGAGCCCTTCAGCGCGGGCCAAGTGTTCAACTCCAGCCAGACGCAACAGGTCCTGGTGGTTCCTAGCACAGACGACCATGTGCTTGAGGTCAATGTCACATGACACCCATGGAACGCCCCGCCCCGCCTGGTCCTGGACCCTGCTTTTTGTAATCTCATTGGACAGGAGACGAGGGACAGGGGGGGCTCTGGTGCGGGTCGGTGGAGTGTCCCAATCTCTGGACTCAGCGGGCGGGCAATGGGCGTCGGCCTGGCCTGCATACAGAAACACTAACCAATGGCTGGAGCCTGGGAATCCATCTACGGTCTAATGGTTTCTGTTCCATTTCTTTATTGCTTACACATCTACAGAGTGAAGTGTGAGACAGGGAAGTGTGTGACGGGGACAGAAGTGTGTCTTCTGTCACTTTCTCTCTGACTAAGTGAGCAGCCGCGGATCACGCGTCATCCGTTTCTGCCGCCCCAGTTCATCTACCTGCAGGGGAAGTTTTCAATACTACCGTGACAGAGTCACACCTAGCTGAGATGATCACACACGTATATAAATATATATATATATATATATACACACAGACACAGTGACCTCTCTGGAAAGGTTGGCAGGTATTGTGGTTATTAATTTGGGAATATGTGTGTGTATGCGTCGAAAGATTTAATTTTATTATTTTTTGTTGTTTACTTTGTCTGACCCCAGGCTCACATGCATGTATTTGCTAAACATGATCATGGCACCTGAGAGAAGATGCGATAGAGGGAGGAAACAAGTCCTGCTGATTTATTGCTTAAGATCGCTCTGCTAGTTTAGGCTGCTTCTTCCAGCTTGATGTTCAGTGTATGTTTGTGAGTCAGTGTATGCGTGTGTCCTGAGAAACTGTTTTTAAAGTGCAGTCCTATTTGCCCTGTTTGTACTGTTGGTCATCCATATTACTGTCAGATCATGGCACCAGATCTGTTCAGAGAAGAAGCTTGCTTCATTCAAGTCACTAATTCTGTCCGAAATACCTTTTCTGCAGATAAAAAAAAAACAAACATTTATGTCCATTTTTAAGGTGAACGTTGCTAACCTTAGAGGGATTACTGTAGGATGACACCTCAAAAGAAACAGACTGTATTTTCTTTGCACTGCATTTGTTTGCAAATGGCAAAAAGAAAAATCAGATAGCAAGGATGCAGTAAAGTAGCAACTGGAAGTAAATGACCCAGTAAATACTTTTTAAACAGTCTGTTTGATGCCCCCATTAAAAGTCACATCGTTAATGATTTGCACAATGTATAAAGGCATTATTTATCATCCTACAGTTTGTTGCTGTGCCAATCCAATATAATTAGTTGCACATTTAAAGTCATATTGCGGCACTGGTGTATTACACATACCATGTCAACCCTTTCAGAAATGAGTTTTTCTCCCTGATTTTTTTAAACATAGTTACAGATGACACTACACCTGATCAAGCTTTTGTTTACATTACATTCCAGTAGTATGTGTGAGGGTAAAAACTCCTGTAATTGGTTGAGCACTTACAGCCAGTTATACACTCAGAATTTCTAAATTCTCTGCCCAGAATGATGGTGACAAATACTGGAGGACAAGTGAGGATTAAAAAGAATTCCTTCATGGAGTTCCATATAACTATTATTTTCTGACAGGGACATTAAAGTTATAACAACTTGTACAGTTGTAACACTGAGGGTTGGTGGTTTCTTTTGGGGTTTTGTGCACTAATGGTAACGAAAGGCCTGTGACGGCTGATGGCCTGAGGTTGTATTCGTGGAATCTGGACGCACTTTGTCATGCACTAATGCGGGCTAGGTCAGATAATTATCACCAGCTAGTCATATGGGGAGGGGGGGTTGAGATGATTAGCACTTGTTTGTGAGCAGCCAAATGTGTTTGAATGAGTTTGTGTTTGTGCTTTCTGGATGATGTATTTGGTTCTTTTGCTGTAAGCTAATGTTTAGGAAAGTACAAATTAAAAAGCAGCAGACTTGTCATATCTTTGCTTGTATGTGTATGTTGCAGATCCTCTGGTTTTCATGGCTAGCACAGTATTTATTCTGTGAATAAATCTTTTCCTCTGGCTCGGATGAATTGAATTGATCAGGGGTCACATGTTAAACGGTAAGAGAGTGAGTGATCAGTTGTCCTCTTTCCCATCATTACATGATCAGGAAGCTGATCTGAGCACCCATTACTCTTACACACTTCATACACACAGGGGCCTGCTGGTCTCCCACTTCAGCAGATGGACTGTGGGATTACATCATGTGAATCAGTGGGTCAGCCAACAATGTCACATTTTCACAGGCTGTTTGTAAATTATTCCATCAGTTGAGCACCACAGATTGTATTTAGATTAATTATTTAAATGAAGAAAATATACACATTATACAGTTATAAAAAATATATATGTTTTAAAAAATATTTGGTGTTCTTGTTTTTTCTTCCTATTTATGAATTTGCAACAAATTAATAATTACAGTAATGCTTAAGAACTGCACAGGAACCTGTTAGAACAGTCATTTATTAGAAAGTGAATGGATGCAAATACAAAATAAGTTAAGTAGTAAGCTAACATACTGTATAGCTGAGAGTTAAAAAAAAATTACTATCAACAACCTGTCAATTTGCAAGCATATTTTCCTACATTTCACAATAAACTTGGCAAGATGAATAATTTGAAAACTTTTCCAAATTTTGACACCTAATGTAAAAAAAGAAATAAATAAAGGCATTGTGTCATTAAACATGACATGGTGATATTCTAGCAAGGCCCCGTGCTGTGTTGGCGTCTGTGTGTGCAGCAGAAGTGTAAGCTCTTCACCTGCGCCGTAATGGAGTAGTCTTCTTTGGAACTCTGCGTGGGTTTGGCACAAACGTCCATCTTTCCTCTGCACCCACTGCCGGCTTTGTCCTTTCTGCCGCTTTCTTCTGTAACCTGACAACAGCAACACCAGCGAAGGAGTTACATCAGCTTCCCTCAGGAGAAATTGGCCTGAGGGCCTGGAGAAACTAAGGAGACTTATAAGAACTTGTTGTATTTGGTCTATAAAACTGGGATCCTTGCCCAGTGTCCCTTGTGCTGTCCTTTCAAAGATTTCTTAAAAACAAATCGTTCTGCTGGAGAGAAAATGCTTGGATCAGTGTTTCACCAGCAACAGGACCCTGGGTACAGACCCAAGAATTTAAACCAAAAGTGAAATATACCTTTAAGTTATGCCACATTCGTGTGAGCTAGTTCCTGGGACCACAGTGCTATTCTCATTAGATCCTCAATGGCTGCTTCTACAGACTTTCAGTTGTTTGAATGAAACATGATGAAAGCAGTAAATCTACAGAAAAGCACTCACATTATTTTCCTCTTCCTCTCCAAGGCTTTTCTGGTGGCAGCAGACAGAGAGCATTTCCCTCTGCCTTGCAGCTCTGTACTCTCCTGCAAAAGGAAACACATTCTTTATTTTACACTGTGTAACATTAAGTCCCTACACAAAAGGTTCACTAATTCAACATCTGTTCATGCATTAATTTCTCTTTCAATTAATAAGTGGGTGGGGGTAAATTCCAGGAACGTGTCCTGACTTGCCATTTCTGTAATGTTAAGGAGGTTGCAGAATTCTGATCATTTAACCTATCTCTACAAGCCTCTTTACCATAGCAAGTCTTATGCAATGTCACACTGTGATTGTACTACCATGCGCACACACACTCAGACATCTGTTAAGCCCTTTTTAGCCTGGATTAGTTTAGTCAGTAATACATTTTTGCACTACTTCTCAGTGATAGAAATTTCACATCCCAGACAGCAGGAGGAAATCACATGAGCACCAAACATCTTTTCTTCAAATTAGGCAACATCTGAATAGAAAATCATGTCCCTGCACATCCAGGCAGGACAAAAATTCAGAGAACCGTTGATCTTGACAGACAGTAAAAACAGCAGGTTAAAAACAGTAGGTTATTCAGCCTATAATTTTCTCAGAGGAGACCAGAAAAAAACATCAGCATGGCCAAGCCAATGGAAATGAAGGCACAGAGGTGCACCAGTAAACTAGAAAACCACCCCAGGAATCCATGTCAATTTAATCTTAGTGTGATAGAAGTTTACTTGGCTGTCTAGTGTTCAGCTTAAACCACTGGAGTGGATAAAGTAGCAGGTATGGAATAAAATAAGAGAGGGAGAGCTATTAATAGAAAATACTCCATAACAGAGTGCTGTGATGTGGTAAACACAAAGCTAATTATATATATATTTAAAAATTCTTATATCCAAGCAGTTTACCATGGATTACAGTTGTTAATTTATGGACGATGTAATTAAATTTCAGACGTTACTAGTTACAGTTAATGTTGTACAAAGTCTGTCAGTTCTGTAATTACTTATGTTACAGCAGCTATAAATACGTCCTTCACCAGCCACTTGAAGTACATAAGACAAAATAATGCACCTCATCATGTCAACCATAAGACTTTACTGTATTTGAAAACTTACTACTACAAAACATTAACACTGGAGACTCCTTTCCAACGGTTAAATAAATCTACACTTGCAGAAAGCATCGCCATATCAATAATATTGTTCTTTGTTAAATAACACACCGATTTATTATTACATTATATAACGCCTGTCACGCTCGTCTCAAACATGCTGTTGCTCGAACGTGCATTTAGAATCAAGCGCTCTGGCATAAAAATATAACATCATGATTATTATAATTTTTTTTATGATTAATCTATTGAAGTATTTAATCCTGCCGAATTTCTTTTACAACATACCATGTGTACCATGACCCACATTTCCTTCAAGATTTACAAAATATATTATTACAAGTTAACTATTATGCAGTGTTTGCATTTGATCCTAATTTTACCTACAATATGCTTCGAGTATACTGTGCCAATTTATCTCATTAACAATATTATATGGTCACATCGTATGACAAGGTAATAATTTTGTGATATTGATCATAGTAACTAGACATCAACCTCTAATTATTAATTCTGATGATTTTAGGTAAAAAACAAAACAAAAAACATGCAAAGTCAATCAAAACCTTATAAAATGCCAGCAGGCATACAGTCGATAACTGTGATTGTCCTGAGGCTTCCTGTCAGCTTTTAAACAATATTGGTTTGCAGCACTTCAACAATCAATACAGCAAAATACACCTGAGCAAAGCCAGTGATCAGAGAGTGACTGACTGACTCAGAATGAGGAGACTGTTAGACTGAAATAGCTATTCTGTAGTCCAGACTCAAGCCATTTGCATCGACATTTACTAATATAAAACGTCTGCTATGTTCAGTTCACTGTTTTTAAACTTGGATGCAGTTTTGAAGCCAAGATTGTGATGCTAGCGTTACCTTATGTCTGAGCTCTCTCTCTCTGGTCAGCTGCCGGTCCCAGCTGATTACCTGCATGCGCTCTGCCGGCCTCACTCTGAAGAAGAGGTTGTGCAACTCATAACGTGCTGAGCGCAACTGTCATAAAGAGACAGGAGAGGTAATGTGTCCATTAAAAAAGAGGTTTAGAGTATGACTAATTCAGATATCATTTGCGTTAGAAAGATAATGCTATTCACAATTAAATGCAATTAAATAAACACTTGAAATACATTAGTCTGTGTATAATGAATCTATGTCATTTGAGTTTCACTTTTTTAAATGAATTATTGAAATAAATCTACTTTCCCATGATATTCAAATTTTTTGAGATGCACATGTACTTGTTTTTGATTAACTGTAATGTACTTATAAATAGATATTTTTAGTTTAGTATACTTATGAAGAATTCATTTGGCTTGAGGGAAACCTTGGCATGCGAGAGAGAGAAAGTAGGTACCTGTAGTGTGACTCTCTCTTGTAGGACTCGATCCTGTCTGCTGCTGTACTCCCGGCCTGGCGTGGGAGCCTGGAAGCCCTGGAGGAACAGCTGAGTGTCCTGTATATGAAGATTACCCAAATACAGCCTTATTACGGTAATAATAACACACAGCAAACTGAGGCAGGAGAATTATCAATGCAAAAATACTGACTTTAGAGATGTATATATTTCGATGACCAGTATGTGTGAATCAGGAAGATTTTAAAGATAATAGTGCAACTGGAGAAATGGCTTGCTCTTACTATCAGACATACACAAAGAGGACCTTTTAGTTTTCTTATTTAAAAGTTAGAACTGCACTATTTAATTTTTTTGTCAATAATATGTCACTTTTCAATATTAATGTCAATATTATGCTTATTATTAACATTAACACAAAAATTCTTTAAAAAAACCTGAGCTAAAAGTAATTTTAACTGGAAGATTGTATCATGACTCTCATGTAATTCTGAGAGGGCTGGAGAATATGGCCCAGTATTGTATTATACAATTTACATTACTGTATAGTTTACAAAAATGAATTATACAGTTCGTTTTCACTGACAAGATGCCATTGGTGCTTGTTTCCGTGTCTAATCTAAGTATTTAAAATTATTACAATAAGACTCAGTGTTGAAGTTTATCAAAGTCATTGCTGGAACAAAAAAATATAATAAATAAAAAGTCCAACAAAGAAGAATTGTAAAAGTGGATATATAAAGGTGCATTTATTACCTTAATGGTTCTGATGAGCTGAGCTACTCTCTCTGTATGAAGAAGCCTGCGTGTCAGGTAGCCTTTCACCGCTGCTGCCACCAGGGGGCGATAACACAGAGGAAGACGTGACTAAAAGGGCACAGGCACAAAAGACAAGAGCCATTGGGAAGAAAAAAAGAGGAGGGGGAAAAAAGGATTAAAGGAATGTAAACCAGCAGCACCACAGGGATTGATCCCCATCAACAGTAGTAGCTAGTAACTACCGTACTATCGTTATGTTTATATGTTGTGGAAGGCACCTGTGATATGTGCAATGAATCTGACCGAGCACTCAGTTCAGACAGAGTGAGTTCATGTGCATGGGAAGAAGAGCCCGGCCCCACAGAAACAGGGGAGGAGGAGAGACAGGAGGTTGTCATGTCCTCCAGACGTGATCCTGAGCTGGGACATGGGAAGGACACGCTCTGGAGAAACTGGTACTTCATTGTCAAAGACTAAAAATGAGAGAGAGAGAGAGAGAGAGAGAGAGAGAGAGAGAGAGAATGGATGATTGGATGGACCAAGGCTAAAAGAGGCAATGAGAGAGCATAGATGAAGAAAGCAGGGTGGGATCGAAAGAAACCAATGGGGGAAAAATAAAGGAATGGACTGAGATGAAATGAGGTAAATGAGGGACAGTAACTTGGGCAAAGAAAAAACATTAATGGGGAACACCGGTGGCATTATCTGACTCGAGCAACAGGGCACTCGGGGATCAGCACTTAAGCTTAGACAATCATCAATTAGAGAAAATGATGCTCTCTTTTTCTGTGTCAATTCCCACAACATGGCTGCGGGGCTGGGTTTCTCCTCTCTGACCTGACACACCCACAGAGAGAGAGAGAGAAAGAGAGAGAGAGAGAGAGAGAGAGAGAGAGAGAGAGGGATGCCAGCATCCATTACACAAACAGTCCAAGTTCATTAAAGGCCTGTTAGATGCATAAATTATAGCATGTAATTAATGGTACAAGGACACGGCCTACAGAGCATACCGAAGGAGAAATGGAAGCCAACATGAGTGTCCTTGAACAAGAGAAAGACAGATATAGATAATGTCTCCTTCTATGGATTTTTGGTTTACGAAGCTCTTTTGACATTTAGAACTGCATTTTAAGGCTTTACAAACTGTTGCATCAGTAGAAATAACCAAAGGATGAATTTAATGATTGTCCATTATTACTTTATCATGTTATTTGTCCTTATATGGATAAAAGAAGATGGACACCTGACCATCACCCCATATGCCGGGCTGCAGCACTGATTCAATGCAACTAGACGGTCTGTGCGCATATGGAGTTTCAAGTTCTCCTTGTGCCTGGCAGGTTTCTCAAGGTATTCCAGAAGGTAAATGGATGGCTAAAAGTATGTGTAAACCTGACCCTCATTCCAATTTATGGGTCTGCAGCATGAAGAATCTCGCCTCCGATCAGTGTGTGGGGCGCCCTGTGCATGGCAAATTCCATCACAGTCCAAAGACATTCATTTTGTGTGCTTTAAAATTGCCTGTAGTGTATGTGTAAGTGTGTGTAGGTTGCAAGAGGTTGGGGTCCTCAGCAACGTATCTTGCCCCTTACAGCAATGACCATCAGTCCATGATGATGGTTTAAAAATATAACAGTTTGAACCCATTAGTTCCACTCAATTCTATCAGTATGTCAACATCTCTGTGTACAACGTGAGCTCCAGACACCTTGCACAGTTTGGAGAGGATGAACCCCACTAAACACCCAGGCTTCCTTACGCAACATAGGGCTCGACTTCACAACATCTAGTTCTCTAGTGTATTAACCTGAAAAATAATATATTTTTTTTGTCAGTTTTTTTTTACAATTTTGTGTAGCCATTCCACACAATTTCGAAATGTTACCGTCTGCTTTTAGACACAGGTTTGATTTTACCATGTCTCACTTGTAGAGTCATGCAATTTATAAATGTAAACTTTTTGAAATCTTAAGTCATTTATTGTTTAATTCCTCAATCCAATCAGTAGACGCTCTGTGCGTGTGAGTGCATGCAAAGTTCACACATGGTCTATTATTATTAAGAAATTATTTAACATAAAAAATTTAGCCATTTTTAAATAATTAAAAAGTGCCCCTTTTAGCTATTAGACTATTTTACATTTCTCAGTTTTTTTTTTCACAGTCCGACAGCACTACCTGCTTTGACTGTACTTTCTCAAATTAGGTTCAGTGCTAGAACCTGTTGCACTGGGTACTGTGGTAAAGCAGAACAGCATTAATTTGTCTAGTAGTATGTACAGTGTTGTATTTCCTACCTGCACCAGCTCATACTGTTGTCTGTGCTGCTCCTCCATCAGCGCTTTGACTTGCGGGTCATGCTCATCCCTCAGCTGTAGCTCCTGCACAGCCCTCTGCATCGCTGATAACATGTAGAGCGTAGGCTCTCAGTTAGTCTATATCATTTCTTTAATAATGGTTCATTCTAATCATGACCGATTAACTAATCGCTGCAGCAGCACTTAAAGCAGAATCATTATGCTCCCAGGGTACTTAACAGGCATCACAAGTGAGACAAGACTATTATCTCACTATCATCATTACAGCAAGGGGGTTTATCAAGAATTATCCTCTTAAAAGGATCATAAAGCCAGTCTGACAAAATATGCCTCATTTGTGTTAACAATGCGATTTAAAGAAAGGACTAGCAAGTATAAGAAAACCATCACAGTGTAACAGACAAAAATATATAATTCCTGGATTTTGAAAGACATTATGCCATCAGAAGATTATCTTTTTCTCTTATACTGTTATAAATTATGTTTTATTGCAGTATAAAGCTGCTGTGTGCAAAATCTGGGAATTACTTATTTTTTGGAGGACATATATCTGAATTTTATATGATATGAACATTAAAAAAATGTGAATTACAGGATTACCATGGTGACTTACAACAACTCAAGAACATCATGTTTTAGAGGGGTTTTTTTTTCTTCCCATAGTTGTTTACACTACTCCCATGACTGACATTTCCCCTTTGTTTTTAACCAACAAAAAAAATCCTACTTTACACCTATACCTTAAAACACAACTAATGCAAAAACAAAACAGAACAGTACTGAATTAAAACATAAATTTAAAAAAAGACAGGTGCATTGGAGGGTAAAGCAATTAAGCCTATAGATTAGATTAGATCTAAGCATCACCTACATCAATATATTAGTCATACATATGCATAAGCGATGATCAGTGACATAAGACATTTAACTTTTTTTTTTTTATATATATATACCAGCTTCTCTTACCTTTAGGTGTACTGGACTGAGGTCGTTCCTCATTAGTCTGTTGGCCCAAGTTGTTTCCATCCGCGATGTTCATTAGCAGCCTGCGTTTGGCACGCGACACCCCATCTTGCCCGCCCAGCTCTGGGGTCAGCTCGTTTCCTCTGGACCCAGACTGGGACCACAGTCCTGAGGGTGTGTCCACGTCATATGACCGATTAAGACATAAGCCATTTAGGGAGTCTTCCATGTTTTCAGATGCATTCTTTTTGTCGCCTGAGGCATTCCTCCTCTCTTCAAGCTGATTGTTGGCATTTGTAAGGACAGCAGTCCTCTCAGAGAGTTGCTTTGAACGATTGATAGGACGGGCCGCCTCCGGCACTCTCATTTTCTTCACCAGAGAGGTCACACGTTGTGGTGGCTCATGCTCTTTATTCCCTTGCTGTATTTCATAACCCTTAGCTAGGACTTTCTGCTGCACAGTCTCGCTAAAGGTAACCACACACGGAGACTTTCCGTCACTAGTCGGCAGACAGACACTTTCATGTTCCGAAAGCAGGCTTTGTTGGGGGTTGTTGGCTGTCTCTGTGGGACTGTGTGCCTGCGACTCTGCGAGTGTAGACTCCAGATCGGAGATTAGAACTTTAAGGCTTGACAGGTTAAGCTCCAGCTGAGAGATCTGTTTGGCCTGATCCATGCGCTTGCACAAAGGTGCACCTCCCTCTGTTTCTGGTAAGAGATTCACAGCCCTGATTTTGCTTTGTCCACAAGGATTTGGCCTTGCTTCCTCATCGACACAGACAGGCGTCTTGACCAGGGGCTTTCTGACAGAGGTAGCTGTTGCACTGCCTTTCTTACTGCGCACAGGGCTTAAGCAAAACTTGAGAGTTGGAACATTCTTAAATTTTTTATTTCCTGTTAGGCAAGGTCTGGGCAGCATGCTGCCCATCTTCTTGCCCTTCGACTGGTAAAGAGATTTTGCTGAAGTGGATTGAGTGGGACTGACAGCTATATTTGGACGGTTTGAGAAAGCTGATGCTTTTCCATTTGTACACCCCGTGCTGTTTGAGGCTGAAGTGAGATTAAGGCAATCTGTGTGCTGGCAGACGACTTCACAAGGCTCTACACTTTCCCTCCCTCCACCACGTTTGTGTGTCTGGGGATCTCGATCTGCTAAATGATCCTCCCTCTGGTTCTCAGTAGTTCTCCTGACCTCAGTTTTCCCTGTGTCCTCTAGCAGCGATCCCTCATTTTCCTTATCAGACAGACTGTGTTCATTGGCACGTCCAACTTCACTGGTTTTCAAAGCCTTCGCCTGGTTTCGCAGGAGGCGTTGACGCCGCCGGTACTCTTGAGATTTCTTCAAAAGATTCTGAAGACTCATGCGGTAAGGTTCTTCAGCTGGCTCCACTGCTAAATTTGCTGGTTCTGTAACCTCATCAGTCTGTGCATTGTTTGAGAGAGCATACTCCTTCTCCAGGACCTCTCCATCTACTGGAGTGTGTCTTATGATGTTTCCAGTCCTATTCGACATGCCAGAGGAATTTATTATAACTTCACTGCCATGAGATTGTCTTCCGTCTGGATCTTTTCTGATGTTTTCAGTTCTGTTAGCCCAGCTAGGAGTGATGTCACAGGTTTCATTGGTCATATATCCGGATGAAAGCCCTTGGTGGCTAGCATCTATAGAAGAGTGTTTCACTGAATAAGGTAGTGAGGAAGAGTCAAATCCAAAACCCGTGGTCATCTCCACAGCTCGCTCCATTCTACGACCAAACAAAGGAAGACCTCCAAACAGAACAGTTGTATGGCTGCTCTCCAAAGAATCTTCTCCTTCAAAAGGTCTAAGGCTTAAAGCCGTATGACCATCACAAGCTGTGGATGTCAGAGGGTGACTTTCCATTTCCATCTTCTCACCAGGCAAATGCTGTATGAGAGTTAAGGAGGATGTACTGCAGTGGCTTTCATTAGCTCCATTGTAGTCATTTTTGCCTCCAGGGATGCAAGTGATACTTTGGCATTCAGTGTTTAATAGATTTTCTGCTCCTGTCTCATCTCTAAACTCTTCAATGGTTGGAATCTTTCGTAACTAAATATAAGGAAGAAACATAAAATGTAAATATAAAAGGTATGCAAGAAGCTGGCATATGTGGCATTTATATATTGATTAATATATTACCTGGACACTCTCAAGTATGGCCTTTACCTTAGACACCCGTGACAGTGATGATGCTGCCATCTTATTTGTAAGATTAGAGGCTGCTTCTCTCAGGTGTTGTATTTCTTCCTTCTGATCTTTGTTGAGCTGAAAAACATATACTTTCAGTATGCTCAGTTTTCAGCATTCATAAACAAAATGCACTGAAAATTATCCCTTCGTGTGCCATCAATGCATTATGAATTACATTACAATGAATTATTGTAGAAAACAACCTGTTAATTGCATAGTCTCTCTACTCAAGTGCACTGTTATCTTTAGCTGGATAGTCTTATTCAATTTATTACCTTCTTCTCACGTTCCTAATCATCTACATAGAGTGACCCGTGTCCTGCACATTTTAGGCTGAATTTTACGTTTTAGGTCTAAAAATAAAATTAGACATCAGACCTGACCGATATCGGATTGTCATGTTTACACCTCTCCTTTGCCAAAACAGGTTAGGCTAAAAACTAGGGGAGAGTTCACAACGAGATCAGGGTTAAAAGATAATGCCAGAGATGTAAGCCAGTGCACATGACTTAATCTGTGACTTCTGATATTTGTGCTCGGGGGAATAAAATTACTTCCAACCCAAGATCAGTTCAGGTTTGAAAATACTCAGAGACTCATATTTAAAAAAATTATATAAAGAAATCCTGTTATTAACTTAATTTTATTCACCTTGCAGCTATTTAACAGAGGAAGTACAAGACAGGAACAACAGAGAAATTCTGCCAGTTAGCCCCTCATGCAATGAAGTATAACTTTTGAAGAGGATATTAATAAAAATTAACACTTGTTCAACATTCCTGGTCCTGTTTGTTATGTGAACAACTCCTGGAAAAAATTGGTAATTTTTCAGAATGACTAAATGCGAGTTTTAATAATTTGTCTTGTAAAAAAGACAATATGGAGAAAACTGGAGTTTTTTTTATTATTGTGTATTGTTTATAAATATAACTTATGTTCGTGTTTGCCAATTTTTACTATAAAAAAATTGGTACACAATATATCGGCATTAGGGGTACTTGATATTACTTGCTAATTGGTATCGGGATACTTGCCTCTGCATTACTTGGTATTGAATCGAAAATGAAAACCAGTGGTATCGCCCATCGTTACTCTCTACCTGCTGCTTTGTTTCAAATGCTAAACAAGTGCTAAAGGATCAACTGTAGTGAAATTCCTTGAAAACAATTCAACAATTTCACCTACTATCAATCACTAAACTTTGATAATAATATTCTGTATATACTGAGTATTTTTGAGCATGTAATGGGGCATCGATGGCTCAGTGGTAGTTTCTTGACTGCCATGTTGAAGGCCCAAGTTCAATTCCCACTCAATGCTTAAACCCCAGTCACTGGATGCAGTGCCAGTCACAAGCCCGGATAAAATGTGAGGGTTGTGTCAGGAAGGGCATCCGGCATGAAACCTGTGTCAAGTTTTGTGTGGATCAGATGGTCCGCTGTGGCAACCAACCCCTTGATGGCAGCAGCAGAAAGACGAACAACATCATATTTGAACATGTTATACTGTTTATTACCATATATATCATATAGTTATTACCTACCGCACCCTCTGTAAATTAATCGCTCCCATCACTGTACATAAAGACCCATAATCCTCATAGACCACTTATGCACTTGTAGTTAGGTGCTAACTGCAGTTCATTGGTTTTGTACAGATAGTTCAATCTAATCTAATAAAAAATATTCATATGGCATTACTTGCCATTATGACTTAAAGAAACATTCATGTGCAACGTTATATTGACTCAAGGCAATGGACATTTGTAAAAACCCCTTACCAGAGGAGGCAGAATGGCCAAGCCGTAAAACCTGATGCTCGATGACGCCTGGCTGATTTGCTGTTCAGACTTTTCAGTGACAGTTCTCCGTATGTGGCTGGCTTGTCTTTGGATAAATTCCTCATAGTCTTCCATGGTTGATTGTTTAATATAAAACTGCTGATTTGAAAATATTACTTTGCCGCAAAGCTTGTTAAACAAACGTATCGGAAGCAACGTTATTCAGCAATACAAGTAAAATGCGAGCAGTTGTTAGCAGTAATAGTTATTGTCACATCTTTTATACAGCTACTTTACAGCTAAGTAACTTGACTCTGTAAACAAAGCCATAAAATTATCTAACGTTTACAAATATCAACAAATTAAAAACGAGTCTTAAGTGTTAATTTTATAAGAAGTTTCCAGACTCAGCTATGAGCAAAAGCTAACTAACGCCATGCTAACTTATCACAGCAATCATACACCAAAGTAACCCAGTTCAAGTCTTCTGTTCTAATGGGTTAAAAAAAAATCATACATTTCGTAAGCTTTAAAACTTCAAATAAATGTAACATTTTAAGTAGACAGAATATGTGTTTCAGCTTAGCTGCCTGGTTAGCGACCTGGTTCAATGTTTACGTTTTAGCCGTTTCCTAGAGAAAATTGCATTTCCTATCTGCTTTCTGACAATCCCCGCCTCCTGCTCCAGGATTGGCTGTTATGCTCCCGCCTCCTGAGCGCGACAGAGAACTGTCCAATCATCAACCTGCGCGAGAGTATGAAACGCTGGTCAACCTTAGCGCGAGAAGCATGCCTTTGTCGGAATAATAACCGACTCCAACTGTCACCCTGAGTGTTTTGACGTAACAAAGATGGATTATAGCTCTGGAACATAGTTTTTAAAATTCTGATGTCACAGACTTGTGACATCACACGTATATTATATTCATACGCATTGTTGCTTAATAAGCGCTTGTTAAAATACATGAATTCAAATCCTAAGGGATTCCGTTACGGGTTTTTGCCGCGCTCTCGTTTGTGTTATAAGCCGCTATATTTCCGCCACAGCGCCACCTACAGACGTGGAAGAGTTTAGAGTCGCTCATGAGACTGAGAACAAAAGACTGACTGGAATAGTCTCAAGTAAAGTGGTTATTAATGTTTACCCACTCTCTTAAGTTCTTGTAATCAGAGATCTTTGTTAATGTTTTAACATTTCCAAATATCTTCTAAGATATATAAAGTGTTATAAACCAAATTATTTAAATATATACATACATCATTAGAATCCACCCATTCAGATAGATAGATAGCGTTGCATACATACATACATACATACATGCATACTTATAGATAGATGATATCCATCATGTTTCCGTACATCCATTATTGTAATCAAGAAAAACAAGATAAATGGCGATTGCTTAAATACAAAAAGAAATACAAAGCCCCGGGCTCGGTTTTGTTTATTTGTTTGTGTGTTTTTTTTGTAATTGGTAAGACACGTGCATAATGACTGTGTGCTGAGCGCGCGGTTGCATCACTAAGTAATAGTAAAGAAATTAGCAGCTGTGGATAGTGAAACCTCAGTGCAATACTGCAGCTCCAGCAGTGCTGTGACTCATTATAAAGTCTTACTGCTGTGGGTAGGAACCTGATATTCCTGAGTGCAATGCAGCTGTGACAGGGTTACGCATCAGATGGGAGTTCTTTATAGCTAAATGTTTATATATGCTTACTGTCCTGTACCATGGGATTTATTAAGTGGAACCATTCGATTTATAACTCTGAACGTGTTAACCGGAAATTCTTAAGTGACTAACCTTTAAATTACAAACTGAGCAACTTTTGAAACTGGTATCATATTAACCCACCCACAGGAAAGAGACCAGTCGATTCACATTCACTCTGAGAATTCAGTAATAACAGTTACATTAGTTTTTAGAGTATTGATCTCCAAAATTTGTCATTTAAAAATATAAGGCAAAAGACAAGGTTGTTTCAGACACTATTTAGTGCAAACAAGGAAATTATTTGTGATTCTGTCATAGCACCGTGTTATCAGTCTACAGCGAATAAGAATATATAGAGGGGTGGGTTATCTTTTTAAAAAAAAACCAAAAAGGCATATTAACCTCGACGGGCACATTCCCTTACAGTAACTTATGGCTAAGGACAGACATGTGATTTGTCATTTTCCAGTCCAGCTGTCCGTGCTGTTGAGTAGCGGGAACGCGCGCTCAGGAACGTGCCAAACACCTGCGCGCCCACGTGAAGCGGCGTGGGGCGTTCACGCGGATCTGTCATGACAGTCATGTTTTTAACTGATGTCGAGCCAAAAATATGTCCGCCGAGAGGTTCTTCCAACTGGGTCACTCTCTGCTGCTGCATTTCAAAAGCTCATTGGAAAAATAAAATGAAATGTGGCAGAGCTATTAATGAAAAAATGGGGAAAGAGGGGGGGTGGTGATCAACATGTGGTTTGTTGAGGAGATTCTCAATATAGACACA
>JAOTQY010000003.1:5948615-5973951 GCA_026413445.1 Dolichallabes microphthalmus
ACACACACACATTATTTATATGCACACACACACAACAGTGTTTTTTAAAATGTATTTATTGGTCATATACAAAATAAAGTAAGCTGTATATCAACAAACATACAGTATATACATCGATAAATTAAAAGACGCCCCGGACTGACTGATACAGTTAATTTCATCATTAATATACCAATACATTATATTACTTATCTACAAATTCCAAAAAGTACAATAACTTAGTTGATAAATACTTACAATTAAATGGACTTTTACTGTATGTATAATTCCCATACAAAGTACTGTGACAGAATTCATTACACCCCATACAGAAAAACAGAACAGATTCTTTTTATAGACAAAAAAAGATGATACTTTCCATGTTCATTACCTCTCAATTTATAGCTCAAGTACTTTGAAAAAAAATTAAGATAAATAAAATAAAATATCACTCCTATGATGAGGAGCATCTGTGTGTCAAGTGGCTGTAGCAGTTTAGTGATGGAGAGAACAACAGAGAAGACAATTGGGGTGAAAGAGGAAAAGAACAATTAAAAAGAAACAAATTGGTCTATGAACAGGGACACCCCCCCCAACCCCCCCAACCCCCCACCCACCCCAAAAGAAAAAAACTCTGAAGTGCTGCCTACAAATTGATTTTGCATTAAATGATACATTTCTTTTTTGCTTCACATAGAGGAGTGAAAAAAGTCAACAAGCACCAAAAGCTTTAAGAAGCACAACAAGCGTGCCATCAATACAAATGTACAAAATGTCCGACAGTATGCGGGGATCCTCGTTTTATTGATTTATGCGTCATGAATCTGGCAGAGAAGTCACGCGGCATGATAAGCAAGTCCCAAAAAACCAATGGCAACCATGTTAACAGTTGCAATAGCAGTGCGATAAGAGGTTAATGATTTAAACTGCCCACGGCGGTCAAACGGAGGGGGAAATCTGGGTTTCTTGATTAAACCTTAACAAGGGACAAGCGATGTGAAGAATTTGAGACTCATTTGTCTTTGAGAAGAAATGAAACCTTTCAATGCTTCTCCCAAGAGGCATAAAGTAAAAGGCAACTGGGAACGCAACAGTGCAGGCAAGAGCAAATAGAAGTCATCGGGTACGACGTATTAACGTAGCTTGGCGTGGTTAATGCGCTACACTTTCACTCTGCAGGAAGAGAACTAGGACAAAGTGTTGCATTTTTGCACAGCAACAGAAGCAGACACCTGAGACCAGAGCGAGCTCTCAGTCAGCCTGCTGCTTCCTACTGATCTGACAAAAGAGCCGGTTGTGGCTCGGGGTCAAACGGGTGCGAGTTGGTGGTTACACACACATTGTTCTCAGCAAGGTCATCTCAAGCGAGTGTCTGAGCCAATTCTGGAAGCTGTTCCCAGGATTGTCTCAGTTTGCTTTTAATATCCTCTGTGTTCGGCTCCTGGGAGGTAGCACTATTTTCGAAAGGGGAAAAACGAATCGTAAGTCTATTTTCTATTAAAATCACCAAAACAGAAGCTGTATTACTGTATCAGAGGATGGTCCAGAAGCTGTCTTGAGGTAAATGTTAATTGTTGCATTGTTTAATGTTAATTGTTGCATTAGCTTAGTCGTTTAATCCCAATCGCTGCTGAAAAGAAATCCAGCTTGGTCTGACCAGCTATGAACATACAAACGGACCTGGTCAAGCTTGTACACCTTCTTTGCCAGACATTAAGTTATTTTCCATCTTCCTTATTACATTAATATGTTGACCAATAAATATTTGAGATTTTCTAACCGCCTTAGTGTCTATTTTCTTAAAAAATAACTTGTCTATGATGTAGTATTAATGGCAGGAATTCAGAAACGGCTTCCTTCTACCAGCTGGCAAAGACGGTCTACCAGCTTGTGCAGCTCGGTCTGTGTTTTGGCATCTGGTAGCTGGGTATTTCAGCAGGAATGTGATATTTATACATGCAAATAAAGCGCCTTGAGAAAAATAAGACAAGCTGTAGCATTTAAACAAATGGAAAAATGGAAACAGTGTCTCACTGTTTGTGGTTACTGAAAGAAAAAAAAAAAACAGAAACCCTATCTTCCCTACCGCCCACATTTGCATATAATTCATATGTTCACTTCTACACCAAGTCACCACGACGACGACAACAATGACGTACGTGAACGAGCTGAGCCACCCCGTCCTCCCCCTGCCGCACGACAGGAAGAGGAGGAGTACGTCTAAAAGTATTAGGCAGTGGCGCTACCTGGAGCACAAGCACTTCCATAAGGAGCACAGCACTGTTTCGCTAGTAAGCTATTAGTAGCATTTGTTTAACCCTTAAAAAACACACACACACACATTGCTCACATAAACGGCGCACAGAACTGCCACAGCCGATAGGAGAAACGCCACCACTGGTTACAAAAGCAACGCCAAAAATGGACCAAAGACTCCATTACAGAACAAATTCACAGATTAACCAGTCAGAGGAAGTTCATTTTCTTCATTTACACTGATTTCTAATTTAAAAATAAAAGATAAATAGACCTACAATATTATTTCGGACCTAAATGCCAGATAAGTGCAGCTCTATATGTTTAAAGCCCCATTGTCACGTACAGCAAACCTGATTTGGACTGAGAAAAAAAAAGGAAAAAAAGAAAAAACAAAAAACAGCAGCGACAGCGTGACAACGTGATATGACGTAGCCAAGCATCCAACAAACCACTTCTGTGGATTTAAACTACAGTCAGTGCATTTAGCAATAAATTCATCTTACACTGAATAGACCCAGTTAATATCAGGATTATGGCAGCATTGCTCAGTAGATGTACATTTTTGTTGTTTGTTTGTTTGTTTATCTTTTTTAAGATGCAGATTACTCATAGTAGCTGTGAAGATGGGAGCAGTCACGTGCTGTCTGTATCTGCGGATTGTCACTCAGCTCTGCTTAATCCAGGGTCCATAAAACTCTGGAGAGCCACGACACTGCTCACACCCCATTTAATTCATGTGCTGAACATCAAGCCCTTTCTGAGATGAATCGGGTGTAATGGAGCTCAGAACTCCGACCCCGATCTCTGGAGAGAGTGTACCATGACACACATACTCAGGGCTGGAAAAACTAAACAAGGAATGAAACAATTTTGGCTGGTGTAAAGTTTTTAAGGCCTAATTGAGCTTTTTTTGCATTGAATCTACTAACATTTGTTATGAAAAGGAAACTTAGAGGAATATGAATAGAAAAAAAAAATCAGTACAATTACTGCATACAGTGCTTGTAGAATACTGTATCTTCTCAGCATAATTTGAAAGGTTTTACCTTTCACCAAATGGTTTACATTTATATTTCTTTCTCTAGTGCTCTTTCAACCTACAGTTCCTTAAAAAGAAAAAACAGAGAGAGACATAGAGAGAGAGAGAGAGAGAGAGAGAGAGAGAGAGAGAGCAAGCACATTGCTTCGTCTGTTTTGTTTTGCTCATTGAAAATCAGTGCAGTGTCACTTCCCTGGCATTTAAAATGAAAATAATAATAACAGAATACATTAAATAGAATCTACCATAAAAACAGTTTACACCGAAAATATAAAAATCACACATCACAAAAAAAAAGGGCTTTCTCAACCAGAGGTGATGAGACCACAGGATCTTTAACACGCACCCCACAACCCCTCACTGTACATCCACTTTCCTGAGAATTTTTTTTCTTCCTTAACTCGCTTTACTTTATGATGAATAAAAGGACTTAAAATAGTTGTTACTAAATAGGGACAAAGACCCAGTGTTGCTGATGTCAAGGAAACCGTGTCCGGTCCCTTCGGCATTTGAGAGCAAAAGCAAGCAACACTGCTGCTACACTTTAAGCCGCCCGGGACCGCTTTCACACACGAACACTGTTGTTCCTGACAGGATAAGCTAACCATCAAAAACGCAGTCTAAACCATTTTATAAAAAAATGCACAAAGGATCTTGCACATTTTAACTCCATACAGGCTGTGTCAAAATCAGCTGCACTGGGGAGGAAAAAAAAAAAAACCTAAAGGATTGTGGGTAACGTGTCCATCACCTGGGTTTGGGCAAAAATAACAAAAGAGCATCACATCCAAAAATAGTGAACAGTACCATCACCTTATCACTTACACGTCACACCACACGCGCTAGTCCACAGTTTTACGCGCCTAGTCACTAGAAAAAGCTATCGACTTCAATAGTTAAGCCACTTTTGGTACAATTGCAAAAAAGAGAGATATCAAACAACTTTATAGTTCATTTTTTTAAATGTTTTATAAATAATGCAAGATACTCTATGTGTGATTTTTTTATATAAAATTCAAGACTCCACCATATAGACAAAGTATCTTAGAATACGTTACACAACGTCACAGCGACAGATTTTATGGTAAAGCTTGTGAGAGATTGCCGGTTTATGCAACCGGATAGTCCCCTTTTCAAGTGCCTTTTTTTTTCTTCTTTTTTTTTTTTAAAGAGCAATATTTTTTTTTTCTGATTTTGTCTGTATTGGTAAAGAGGATAAAATAAGAAGAGAATGAGTCTTCCTGGAGTTATTGGGAAGCATAGGATGGGAGAAAACACACATAATAATAATAATAATAATAATAATAATAATAATAATAATAAAAGGATATCACTTTGTAATGAACAAAGATATATAAAGAAAGTATAGGATTGCCAGCATAAAAACACATGACAATATTTCACGAGCTCCACAAAGGAAACTAAATCATCAGTTTGACTTTCCACAACATAAAGATCTTATTGCCTTGCCAATAAGCTTCTGTTATAAAAAGCAATAAATCCTTTTTTAAAAGTTTCTTATGAAAAAAAGGACTACCCAATCACATAAACTGGTCTCAATTATCCTGATAGCTACCATACGAATATCATCAGCCGATTCCTCTTATCTTGTCTCATTTCATTTTTCAGCAGTGGCTGGTCAGTGCACGACATTAGGCGACGGTGAAGGGACGCAAATAGCATGACGAGTAGAGCGTATTCAGGACTGGAGGCATCTCAAAGTAGGAGATACGCCAGAGCAGGGTCAGTATAAACACAGGAAGAACACTAACACTACACAAGACATCAGACGTGCGTGTGTCCTGGACAAGCTCTCCTTCCTAACTAACCCAGCTTTATAGGATTTCTTGTAAAAAAAAAAAAAATAGCCTCGCCTTTATTCTATATACTTGTGTTTATAAGCACAAGGTAGAGATTTAATGTGTACAAAGTGTACGTCGGCTTTGTGCCCAAGTTCTTTGACACAGAAAAAGGATGGAAGTACAAAACACAGCAACACAACCAATTTCAAATATTGCATATAAATCTTGGAAAACAAAAAAAAAACTTGGGCTGTAACACCCAAAAACAACATACAAAAAAAACCTCCAACAAAATGTAAAGACAATAATAAAAATCCAGCACTCATTGCAGTCATGAAGGACAGAAAGTTTTGCTGCTTTTTCTTTTTAATTCTCGTAATTTCTTTGAAATGTGGAGATTTTTCTGGAAGCTCAGGTGTCCTAATTGTCCTTGATGGTAGTTTTGGTTTGGAAGTATGTGTACAGAAATATACTGTACTGACCAATTTCAGTGGAAGTATCAGGATGAGTTGAGGACTCTTTTTAGACAGCAGTCCTCCATATCAGGTTCCATCTCACAGAAATCTGGAACCATTTGCAGCAATTTGCACCTCTTACTGAATCTGTCCCGTGCCTAAATCGTGATGCACTGACCAAGCCCCTTTCTATCTCTCTCACTCCTCCTCCTCTCTCTCTCTCTCCTTACTGGCCTATACTAAGACCTAGCATCTGTTTTTGACTTGACTATCGTGATGACGCTGGTGGCGCCCACCTTCCCTGGTACAAGCGGCCCGATGACAGAGGCCAGAGACCCGCGGGCGGAGACAGGAACGGGTGCGTTGGTAATGGGCACCGCAGGTGCACGAGCCACAGTCCTGGCGAAGCTCTGTAGTGCTTCGTATTTGGAGCGCAGGGCATCGAGCTCCACCTTCATGCTGGCATTCTCTGAAGCAAGTTTCTCCACCTCCTGTTGGAGCTCAGCCTTCTGGCGCTCCAGCTCCTCCTTCTGAGTGACACGCTTGACTCGGCAGCTGGCGGCATAGCCGCGGTTCTTGAGCGTGCGCCGCCGCTGCTTCAGCTGTACGATCTCCTCTTTGGAGAGGCCTCGAAGGTGCTGGTTGAGCTCGCGCACCGACATCGACACCAGCTCGTCGTCTGTGAGGCTTGTGCCATTCTCACCTGGCTCCCGCTTCACCTAAAACACAGAAGGGGAAAGTCAGGGGTGATATAGGACATGGTGAAGGGAGATTTTCAAGAAGGCTACATAAGAAAAGGTGACACACCTTCAAGGCTTTGTTTCCCTTGTTAGTGGTCGTCATGCCACGAGAGCCGCTTGTAAACTACACAGATCTGCGAGACAGGAAACAGATACGTTATAAAAGCTTTTAATCCTTCAGTTCTATAAATCATACAGTACTGCCTTTACAAACTCGCCCCCCTTCCCCATTAAATGAGGCCTAGATTAAATCATTTTTATATTTAGCTGCAACTGATATGATTTTAAAATACACTGCACACTGAAGTATTCTCAGTTCCTCCTGCCACGTGTACCATGAACTAGTTACCTTTCTCTAAAGAGAAACCTGGAATAGTGAAAGTGGCAGCATGTAACCACCGGCTTCCTGTCTCCAACTTCCTGTGTGGCTCTAGTGGTTGGAAACCTTCACTCAAGTTCGAGAACACCTTTTTGATGAGAGCTCTGCTCATTGCTGATAGGCTTGTTAACAGTCAACAGGAGGAGGAGCCAAATTGACTGGGAGGAAGTGGTAGCATGGGTAGCAGGCCAGGGGATTACCAGAAAGTAATAGGCTAATTAGACTGTGCTCACTCATTTTCAAGTAGATTCAGGAGGGGCTTTTAATTTTATTGTTTAAAAAAGAAACAAAAACAGCGTTAAAAGCATAACAAAGACGTAGCTACCTTCAGAGATTGGGGGTTCCTTTGACCTTAATGCGTTTGACAGAAATAGTTTTCCCGTTTTTAAACAGTTTTATCCGCTTAAAATATTCACTTTACGACAGGCTTTTTCATTCGCCATGGCTACTGCTCAATATAATCCAACTCAGCTGTGACAGCTGACTGAACACTTATAACTGCTCAGCCGTTTTCATTAAAGTGACAGCTAGAAAAACCCAAAGCTGGTATCTTAGTTCTCCTTTTTCTGATTAAATTAGAGGAAACGGGCACCTATTACAGGAAACAAAGAAAGGGAAAGTAATATGTAAGATGTAAATGAGTTCAGTACACACACCCCCACACATACACATCTCTACAACGATCCTCATTGAGGTGGGGACTGGGATGACACCCCTGCGGCCCCGGGGTGTTCCCATGAAGGGCAGTCATTGTTCCAGCTGCCATCATGGGATCGAGCGAGAATGATTCTGCACATTCCTTCGCATCCCTCAGCCGGCACTCTGCCTCAAACAAACATCGGAGTGCAGCACTTCTAACAGCCTCACAAATCACACAGAGCTAAACAGAAGAAATAAACAAGACAAAGCTGTGACTTAAAGGGATAATTTGGATTTTTTAAAGTTTGTCTTAAATCAAAACTGAGGTGGATATAAGTACATTACCACAGGTCTTGGTTGTTGTTAATTTTCCTGCTTTGCAGTTTGTCACAAGGAATGTGAATAACATGTACAGAACCAGTCAAAAGTTTGGATTTATTTCCTTAATTCCAGTACTATACTGATTTTGTTCCCTCCAAAAATATGAAATAACACATATGGCATTAGGTAATTAAGTAACAATAACAACAGCAGCAGCAGTCAGTTATTATTTTAAGACATGAAGGTCAGTTGTTCTGGAATATTTCTTGCAAGAACAGTATTTTAACAGCGTTTACAAAACCCATTAAGCACCATGATGAAACTGGCTCTCACGAAGACCATCCCAGGAAAGCAAGACCAAAATTTACCTCTGCTCCAGAAGAGAAGTCCATTTAGAGTTACCAGCCTCAGAAATCACCAATTAGATTAAATAATCACCTCAGATTAGAGCCATTATGAAGGATTTACAGAGCATGAGTAGGAGATACATCTCAATATCAACTGTTCAAAGGAGATCATTATATATTTTGTATTCCTTCAGCCTTGTTGAAAGAAATAAAAATCAGGAACAACCATGAAATTAGAAGGCATGTCCAGACTTTTGACTGGTGACCTAAGAAATCAGGACCAAATTCCACAACCCTTGTTCTCTGCAAAAATACATTCCAAAGTGCAGTTGAGAGTCATATGAATTCTGAAAAGTTTATTTATTAATTTACTAGTATTCAGTACAAACTCTTTTCTTTCCACATAAGTTACAATTAGCCATACACCAATGCTCTGGCGAAAGAAAAGCACTAAATACACCATACCTTTGAAATGAACCTTTGATTTAGCTCAGTGTGGCTGAGTGACAAACTTTACTTTCGGTGAGCAAAGAAGTAAAATTCATAACGATCGAGTCCGATTATAATTAACTTATATGCACCTCACCTTGATTTTGATTTAAAACAGACTTGAAAAAAATCTGTTCTATCCCTTTAAAGCAAGAGTTGTGTCTCAAATTGCAGAAAATGTCATAGTATTTTAAAATATATAAAGTGTGCAAATTTGTATGAGAATCCAGACTAATTAAACCTCATTAAAGACTGTAGTCTTAGGCATTCTTATCCTTATAACATTCCTTCCCCACTAGTTTCATATTTATAACACAACAATAAGCCAAAAGCCTCAACAAACACAGAAAGAAAATGTCCTAAAAAAAAAAAAAGTTTTCATGTAGTATGCATATTTGATGTCGTAACTACCTCACACTCTGATTGTACCAAATCCCACCTTCCACACACATCACCGGAGGTGTGAGCTGGTTGTCGGCAGAACTATTTTTACTAGGGTGGATTAATTACCACGTGAAAATGACGAACTCTCTCTCTCTCCGAATCAGGAACACGCTGGGATGGAGAAACAGAGACGAAACCGAGCGGGACGAAGTGCGGCACAGAGCAGTCATTTCACCCTCCTGCATCATCTCTCTCTTGTTAAATAATTTGAGAGAAAATAAAGATGCTAGCCAGACTCAAGACATTTTCACTTGCAAAAGACTGTGATGAGAGGAAACACCACAGCTTACAAGTATCACTGTGCAGTACAGGTTTATCAACATCAGATTTAAAAGCCTGGGATTTGCATTTCACGCAAAACAGATTTTCAAAGGAGCCTTTTCATTTATTTAAAGCCGTCATTCATTGGGAGGACACGAGTGAAGTCAGACGCCGGTGACCTTCGCCTCAGGAGCAAACATACCCGGTGCATATTATGAGATTAAGGGCCCGGTGTGTGTTTGAGTGCGTGTTGAAGGGAGTCATTTCCTGGCAGAAGCTCTCAAGAAGCGTCAGCATAAGTAAGTCCTGCCACCAACTACACCCATTTCCAGCACCGGATCGCAGACGGACGTCTCCAGCTCCGAGTAATGAGAACCGACTAATCCCAGAAGGCCCTATACAAGAGCGCGAGCAAGAGAGATAGACAAGGGTGTGTTTTATCCTGCAAAGGCTGGCTGAAATCCCTCCGTATGGAGCGGCGCACAGGGCCACAGGCTCAGGATTAGACTGATTAACCTGTCCGTCTCAGCGTCGAAACACAGAGGACAGGAAACCGCTAAAGCAACAAACAGTGACACAGCACTGCAAAACAGCCTTTTTATTACAAGACTGTAAAATATATATATAATCATTCACTCTTGCTTTTGTTTGGTGAAGTCAGTCGATTATATTCATACACTCAGTGGGCACTTTAATAGGAACACCCGTATACCGGCTCATTCGTTCAAAATGATACACGTACCGTACAGCGCGAAGGACGCAGTCACAAAGCGGCTTCACAGAAACGCGGATGTAAGATTTTAATGTAAAGTCATGCACTTATTCAATCAGCCAATCACATGGCAGTCACACAACGCATACAATCATGCAGAAATAGGTCAAGAATTTCAGTTCATGTTCACATCAAACATCAATATGGAGAAGAAGAAAAAAAAGAAGAAAAGACGTAGAAAATGTAATTTCAGAGGCTTTGACCGTGGCATCACTGCTGTATAAAGTGTTTCAGAAACTGCTATACAGTATAATCTCCTGGGAATTTTCATGAACAACAGTATATAAAATATTCCAAATATAATGGTGTAAAAACAAACAAACAAAAACACTCAGTTTGTGGCAGTAATGTGGGTAGAGAGTCCATGCTGAGATCGGTTCACAGCTCACTGTAACTGTAAAAACCACTCTTTATAGCCGTAGCAAGCTGAAAAGCATCTCCGAGGCGCAATGAAATTGGACAAAAGATCAGCGATCGTTTTTATTTCTTTATTTTTTTAAATATACATCTTCCTAGTTTCAGTCTCTGAATAAATACACAGATGTGCAGGTGTACATCTTTATCTAATAAAGTGGATGGAGACGTGATTATTCAGATTCAGATTCAGATTATTCAAAACGCTAAGCTGTCAATCCCAAAGCGGTTTGCTTTACATCATTTTATATATAAAATACATGAACTAAAGATGGGCTGTAAGTGCACAATTATGTAATATTTTTACAAAATCAGTTTAGAATGCATCTAAAAATAAATAAATAAATAAAAAATAAACACATAATTAAAAGACTGAAAATTGCACCGTTCGTAATGTGTGCGACAGATTTAAAAGAAAATGGGAGGGAAAAAATGACCCAAATCTAATCTGACTGCAATACCAAAGCAGCGAGTAAACACACATAGAGGCAGTCCCAGTCCTGCATTCTTCCACGCCGCTGTTGTGCAAACGCACCGCTACACAATAGACCGGATTAACACGCACCAACCTGAGGGGGAGGGGCTTCATCTTTATCGAGCCTCGTTTTATTTCCCCAGTGCCCGACCCCCATCCCCCATCAGCCCCTGCTCTGTTAGTGCCGCCAGCCAAAGACCCACCCCCCTGTACCATGCACCAGCCTGCCACACACACACACACACAGCTATGCCTCACAAACATTCCTTATTCCACCGGCAAGTCCACTGAGAACACCAAAAAGGTTATGATGATTTAGGACAACATGCGTAGACGAAAGTGAGAGGGGGGGGAATGAAAAAGGGACACGTCCATATGGTGCACACAGCGGGCAGCGTCTAGCCTAAATTTCAATCCACGTGGACTAAATAGTGCAGCGCGCAGCGATTGGGCGCTACATTCGAGCAGCTGTTCTGTGCCAGATCAGACTGGCGTCTTCAGTGCGAGACTGAAAGAGGGGATAATAAAGAGACTGTAGGATAACACACACACATACACACACACACATACAAAGATGAATATATAGCGGGAATTGACTTTGAAAATGCATGAGAGAGATCACACAAGAAGGACAGAAGGGCAACATCATAACTCCTTGCTTTCATCCTACCACCTACACACACACATCTACCCACCCACTCATCCACAAACACAAAACACACACCCCCCACACACCACTTATGGCGTTTCTCTTTAATATTCCTTAGTGAGCAGAGGTCACCGACAAGAAACAGACGTCTTGCCGCTGCACCAGCACACCTCATTACCTTTGATAAAGGACTTACACTCCTGCAAGAGTGTGTGTTTAGCAGCACATGCTATTACGGAATTATTCTGTGGACAAGTGCATCATAATGGCTGGAATTAATACTGATGTCATGATTTCGAAAGGCAGCGTTAATGTTCATGATACTGTTTAAAGTCGAAAGGCTTTTATTAGTCTCACTGATTTAAAGGAAAAACATACAGTTTATATTTAAAATAAATATTTAGAATGAATATAAATCACTTAAAAAGTTAAGTACTATCTGTCAATATTAGCACCTTAGAAGTAAATAATGTTAACTGAATTTTTTTGAAGATGTAAATAAATACACAAATATGTAGTTATATACTTGTCTTTTGTGTGTGTGTGTGTGTGTGTGTGTGTGTGTGTGTGCATGCGTCTCTCATGGAAGGAGACATCATAATTTGTGGGGAAGATGAAGATGAGGAAGAGCGCGCTGAGGTGGTCATGGCAGGCTTTTGCAGACGTGCGCTAAATTCTTCTCCGTCAGACTTCACGCTGCTGACTTCTCTAGAGTTAAGTCTCACACACACACTTACACACGCCAAGAGGATGAGGGACAGAAAGCGCTGAGCCTGAGAGAGCGGGTAAGAAAGGAAAGTGCCACCGAACAAAAAAAACAGGTCTATAGAAGCACACGGAGAGACCGAGAGAGAGACAAAGGGAGGAAGACAAAAGGAAAAAGTTAAAGCCAGGTGCTGTAAAGAAGAAGTGAGAGATAGAGCACATAAGAACCAGTGTGATGAGGGAGTGTATGTGTGTTTGTATATGTGTGTGTTGGAGGGGAGGCGGGCGGTGTGGGGGGGGAGAGGTTGGAGGAAAAGAGCCCAGCCAAAACTGCATCCTCAACACATTTGTGGGAGCTTAGAGGCCGGGGAGGAGGATTGGGGTCGCGCCGAGGGGAGAAAAGCCCTGAACTCAGCAACCAGCGCAACTAAAACCACCAATTAGAAAAAGTTTCTGCGCTGATCCTCTGCTACAAAACTGCAAGGCCGTCAACACACCACTCTGCTATTGCTGAGACAACCAAACGAGCCCTAGCAAGGGCCAGGAGGGGGATTCAACAAAAGAGGGACAACAGAACAGATGGAGGAGGAGAGTTTGGCATTAAAGAGGGAGAAAAAGAGGCACACGATAGCTTGGGATAATGTGTGTAATTAATTTAACACCAGTTCAAACTCTGGAGTAGGAAGTCTACGGTGGTGGTGGTTTCCACCAGCACTCCCTTTTTATGCTCTACACTATGATCAGCTCCATAAAGTAAAAAAATTTTATTAAAAAATCGAGTCTGGTGTCAGGTGTGTGAAACACGCAGTGTTCCACTCAGATGTCCCAAACGACTCCTCTACTGTACATTGGGTCAGTCAGCAAAGATTCTTCTTTTATGCTGAAAAATCCAGGCTGAATTATTATTATTATTATTATTTTTTAATCCTGACCTGGACAGGAGAGCAAAAAATAAATAAATAAAAAATATCAGCTTTGTGCTCTGGTTGGGGGAAATGGCCTGCCCTATATCTCAGTCCATCACGGTGACAGGGATTCTGTGAGCTGGGCTGAGTATGCGGAAGAGGGCAGATAGTGCTTGCCTCTCTGTGTCTCACCTTGCGATATGACACCGCATAAGCAACTTTAAAAAAATGGGCTTAACTGTCCTTAAAGACTTTGTTCGTACTGTATCTCTATTTGACGAGCCAAGTTTAGCTACACCACAGCCACTGAGACTTGACCTGATTTGTATCAATCATATCCTCGATAGTTGCTTTCATTTCATTTACGCTGCTTAGTTATCCAATCGTCAGGCTTCTTGTAAGAACCCCTGACCAGTTTAATGAAGGAGGCAGGATTTGCTGGAATATGAATTAGGAGGAATAAGGCAGAGCAAATGTGTGTGTGCAAACGTTCTGTTCCGAGGTTACTGATGGATTTGTGGTTTTAGGTAAATACCAGTACATAGCGTATTAATGGACTGGGGTGGTTTCCGAGTGGCAAGGAAATTTACAAGGATTTACCACGTGACTGGGAGATCATGAGGATGAACTGAAATGAAGTGACAGCTCTCAGTGAGAATATTGGGCTTTACCGCTGGTTGGGAAAGATGACTTCTTTCCATCTGCATTTGCTCATTATGGCACTAGTTATTCACCTGTTAGCTCATGTAGACCTAACAATGTGAGGTAGTTTGTGGACTCCTTCATACAGAATTGGTGATGTTGAGATTTAAACTAATTAAACAATATGTTAATGACACACAAGTTAATGCTGAGGAAAACTACAGAATCCAGATCAAACCCACATGGACAAGTGAAAATCTACACAAAAATAAACCCAAATTCAGGGTTGAACTTGGAAAGAGGCGGTATGAGCAGCAGTTATGAGAACAAGGCTTCATATATCTTTGAAGAATGCATAATATATATATTTTTTATATGATAAATAGATATTTGTATTCGCATAAAACTAATTTTTGACTGCAGAGTGGTTAAATGGTTAACATAGTTGCCTCACATCTCAGGGTTGGGGGTCTTCGAATCTCGCCTGATGTCTGTGTGTGTGTGTGTGGAGATTGTATACTCTTTTCTGTGCTTGATGGTTTTTCCTCCCACATTCCAGAGACATGCAGTGTAGGCTGACTGGTGTGCCCGGTGATGGGTTGTCAGCCCATACATAAATGTACCCCGCCTCGTGCCCCCATTTGCCTGGGACAGACTTCAGGCTGTGACTGTACCCGCATAAATGGTAGAGCCGATGGATAGATGTATAATATAGAATATTACTGTACCAGTGCCACATCACCTCCCTAGAATTTAGGCAAAACGAACAAAAAAGCACTCTAAGGAATACTCTAATTCTGGATGTGTGCATGTGTGTGTGTGTGTGTGTGGGTGGGTGTGTTTGTTCCTTCAAACGGGCCATGTTTAGCCTTATTAATCCTGTCTGATGCTCTCCTATGAAGTGCAGATGTCTTTGGCAAGTTCCTCATAAGCATAGCGCTATAATACACCAGTTTCACACACACACACACACACACAGTAAAGGGATTTGGCTCACTGGAGAGTCACAGCCGTATCATTTCCATTATAATGAATGAATCAGAGGGATGAATTGTAAGGGCTGACAGGTTGTAATAAACAATAATAAAACTCAGGTGCTTGTTTATCCTCCGAATACAGCTCAACTCTGATCTTCAGACAAAAGCACATCTGCGAACCTCCATTTTTAAGAAGGGAGAGGACTGACAGAAGCGTTTTCATTTTCAGGGGTCTTCCCTCTCACCCACGTTTCTAAAAGCAGTCAGGATATCGATTGGAGACAGACTCACTGCTCGAATGAGAAGTGAATAATTGAAGAAGAACGAGCGAGACAGAAAGACAGAAAAAGAGAATATGAGACTAGTTGGTGGATGACAAGGAACACAGAAGTATAAAGAAATCGTAGCAAAAGACGAAAAGAAAAAAAAAGATAGTAAAACAAGACAAGTGATATTAGGGGTAGAAAACTGTGCAGGATTTAAGGTTGGGTGGAGAAGAAAAGCCTTTCTATCTACACACTTCCTCATCTCAGGTATAAGTGTGTGATGGGAAAATATCCTAACACAAGCAGAAAAAAGTGCCAAGTCAGGACGCGGGTGTGTACATTTTTTTTTTATTTAGTAAGGGCTTTTTCCAGTAGTGAAGCTCGTAGGTTAATTTGCCCGCCCCACCCTCCCCAACCTCTCTTTATAGGCAGACTGAGATAAAGTTAACTAAATCTTATTTTTTCCTCTGATCCTTCAGGTCAGCACAAAAAACAGCAACCGACGAAAGAAATAAACAAGCATGAAGATGGATTTTGCGTGTGAGAGAGAGAGAGAGAGAGAGTTAAACTCATGGAGCAGTTTCTCAGATTTGTCTACACACCAAATACAAGAGGTGGACTGATAATTAAGAAATTAAACACTTGGGGGCACTTGGTTACGGATAACAATCAAAGACAGAGTGGTACGATGCAGACAGGGGCAAACAATTCAGCATTATTACAAACCTGATGTGTATTATTTTCCAGAAAACAGAATCGTTGGAATTGTTTCAAATCTAGACAGAAAGCTGATTTAATCATTTCTCAAAGATGATACATGATAAAAAGAAATTATTGAGATTAATTAATAGTTGTAAGCACAAAGGTTTACGTTCATAACCCAATAATACTGATAAAATTTATGCGTATTAAAACTAGGTTTTGGGTTCTTCTTATGCTACTGGGGTGGCTCTGGCCCCTTTGGGGTGTGTCTCCTCAGGGACTCTGGGGGTGTTCTGTGGTGTCTGGCACCAGGACGTTGGCAGCAGATATTTCTGGTGCTGTGGGTTGTACTTGTTAGTCCGATGTATCCCATGACTGCTCGATCAGACTAGGATCTGGGAAATTTGAAGGCCAGGTCGAGGGCTTTGCTGCTCTGATGCCTTTCTATCATGGCCAGCGTTGACTGTGATTTGTGTTGCATTGGCTTTTCTGGGGGATCGAACCGGATGGGTGGGACTTAGGTACCCGTGTCCTGTCACCAGTCAATGTTATTCACTATATAAGATACTTGGCTGTGGTGTTGATGTTATTGCTAATCATATATATATAAAATCATAATCATATATACACATATATATATATAAAATTCTAAACAAACAATACACGCATTAAGTCTTCTCCATTGTGGTGACTCATTCGATAAATTATTCTTTAAATATTCTTAAATAAATGGCTCCCTACAGAAAGCTTTATCAGGTCAACAATTATACACGTTTTTTTTTCTTTAATAACGAGGCTTTTGATCCCTTTATTATTGGCCATCCATTATGTGTTGCATCTGCTGAGCAGGACCCTGTGAGTGAATTGTTACTACAGAAACCATAACATTTCCAAATAAGAGCATAAACATAAACCTGTGATTTGCAGTGGAGCCGACTGTTATAGAAAACATGGATGTACACTTTCTGAACAGTCGGAATCGAACAGCGCTGTTAGTAGAATGGTTAGTTATAAACTAAGAGCAAGATGTGGCTCATTAATCTGTGCAGTGCTGTGTATGCATGTACCGTATGTGATCTTAAACTTGTTGCTATTATCATGTAATTATTGTCTACTATAACTTTATAACGACTATAACATATAACAGCACATATAACGATACATTCTTTCCTTTTAGGGCATTTAAAAGAATGATCAAAAGTGAAAGTGCAAAAGTTTACACTGTTGTTGTTTTTTTCCAATGAATTGACAGATGATAAAAACGCACTGAAGGAAGCGGTTTAAAACATGACAACAATCCAAAACATTAGGCCAGCAAGTTTGAAGGTTTTGGCTTGGCCCTGTTAGTCTCCAGACATGATCTAAAAAAAGACAGCATGAGTCTTAACAGGCATGTCAAAGAGAAACATGACAAATGAGAGGATCCAGACGCTGCCCAGGCGTTATGGAAGAGTTTAAAAAGCAAATATGGACATTTAGAAAATATTTTGTAACTATGCTAAAATCTTACATCTTGGTAAATACTGTTAAAGCATTTTTATTTTTCATTTCTGAAACCCAATACATTGAATATCTTATGATTATAAACGATTAAATAAATGATTATTTTGTCACAATGATGCATAAACTTTTGCACCCTTTAATGGCAGTTATTTATTGCTTATTTGTTTAGAACTCGTATCACCACAGAAACGGATTTGTCTGACATTTACCTGAAATGTGATTCCAGAGCGTTCAGACTTTAAAATCACCTCTTTCATCTTTAATGTAGTATCTGTACTGCGGCTACGGTTTTGCACACAGCTGCTCAGAAAGACTCATTTCTCTGCTCTGCCATGTTTCCACATTTCAACCCAGTGTCCAGACCGTGACACTAAAAGTCAGCATGAGTCAGCAGGAGCTCAGTTACGGACAGCGATACGTAACAGTTTTACAGGATGGCCTGCAGAGTCTATTTGATTGTGCACACAGATGAATGTTCAGTCTGGGAGCGAATTTGATCGTAATAGATAGCGTTGCTCGAGGTTCGTCTACTCGTAACACGGCTAGCATTGACTTTTCCCCGTACTCGACTGACACCATTAACCTGCGTCCCAGCATCACAACCATCACCACCTCACATGCTCTGCTCTCCTCTGCTTCTTTTCACTACTCCATCTTTTGTCTCACTCTTCTTTTCACCTCATCTTATTTCTCCTTTCACTTTCCTTTCCAAACACCACGCCTTCCTAGAAACTTCTTTAAGAGCTGAATATGGGTTGCTTAGTAGGAAGCGATTCCATAATTATAACCGCTCCTTTTTAGAGACGTGTCCATTTTGACTTACGGACACCTGCTCGTCCTTGACAGTACTAATAACCGCAAACAAACATGGACTCTCTCTTTCTCTCGTTCTTCATCTGTGTGTTTTCCAAGGAGTTTTGGCCGCCCTGTTTTCTCTTTTTCGCAGTGTTTCGCAGCTGGAGCATGGCAGGAGCAGCGTGCCACTGCGGGTAAAAACTGCGGCATATTGCTGGTGAGATGATGCAACTCGGAGACATTCAGCCCAGCCCGGCAGTCCAAGAAAGCCTTCAATGCCACGAAAAAAAACAAGACCTTATGAATATCCACATTTCACTGTGCAACCCAACTGGGTCAAACAAGATGCCGTGACTGAAATTCTCTCTCTGTTTATTGTATATAAGCGGAGGAGCTAGCACTGTACAAAACTTTTCTGCTTGTGAACAGCTATTAATAATATGTTTTGATTGAAAGATAATGATGCAAAGCTTTTCAAGAGCTGCACATTCATGCCTTTCTCTCAGAAAACTAGACAGAAAGCTGATTTAATCCTTTCTCAAAGATGTCCTCTTTATATACATGATAAAACAGAAATCATTGAGATTAATTAAGAAGAATAGTTGTAAGCAAGGAGGTTTACATTCATATCCTCTATTAAGCATTAAAGTTTTAACCCTGCACCGATTCGTTTTTCCCCTAAATGACCTTTATTGCACAACTTTAACACACCACAGCAAGAAATCCCTCAAACAGCAGTTTGTGACAAATGAGCATTGTGAAATGTGCAAGATTCCCCCCACAGAAACCATCATTAAATCCTGCACAGCTCTTTCTTCTATTTCCTTTATGAAACAGGAGAGAGAAATGCGATAGATATTCTGCTGCAGAGGAGAGATTACGCGTCTTACAACCTATTTCATCTTCTTACAACCTATTTCATCATTACTGTGAGTGCGCCAGAGCAAGAGTGAGAGAGACAGAGTGGAAAAAATAGACTCTCCTGATTCCCCCCTCTCCTTCCACACTGCCACCCCAAAGTCCTCTTCCCTCCCTCCTTTGTCTGTCGTTCCCTCTCTCGAGACCTTCGGTCCCTTTATCTTGTGGAAGCTTTCAAACTTGTCCCTCCGGATCCCTGGCGCGTGCCTACACACGGTCGGCCACCGAGCTCCGCACTCGCTGCGAAGAAGAAAACTCAACACAGATGGGTTCAACGTGTAAATATTAGGCTCTTATTTGTCAATAAAAAGATAATTAACCCTGGCTGGGAACGGAAAAAAAAAGGATGTTCAGGTTGGACACTGTTGCCACATGCACAGCTAAACAGAAATATATACACACATACGTGCACGCACACGTACACACACACACACACACACACACAAGTTAATGATCACCTTGAGCATGTATTTACTCGAAGCCACCTGACACATAGCAGAGGAAAGCCTATAAAGATGTAGTTCATTAAGCTTCCTGATAGCATGCGGGTGTGAAAGTCTAGGTTACATGACAGGTGCTACACACACAAGCATAAAACAACTTCTGACGCACAAGTGTGTTATTGTGTGTAAACCAGGCGTGATGAGGCAGGGAGCTCTGGCAATTCTTTCACAAATGGTGATAAATCTGAGACTCGCCTGCACCTAACTCACTAAACGTCGTGCGCCATTCCTTCCTCCTCATAACTGCAACCACTAAACATATATTTATTAAACGGGATGCAGACAGACAGAGAGCAGCGCCGAGACAGGAGGAGAAAAGGAAGGAGGGTGGCACATCACTCATTCTGAGAATTTTACGGTGAAAAAAAATATTATAAAAAATATGCTGCTGAACCTCATTAATAAATTAAGGTTGCTCTTCCAAAAAAAGACAGATGACACATTTTTCAGCGCCTCGCCAAGTTCCAAATCTGCTTGCCTCCCTCTTACTACACCTGGTGTGAACAGAAAATAAAGAAACAATGCTTCTTCGCTTCTTTCTGTTGCGCTATTACAAGCCAACATAAATACATAACCCAGGATCTCTATAGAATGTAACTTAACATAAATCAGCAGTGACTGCAGGCTAGACGGTCATTTTATTCGCTGTCATCATCTTTGCTCTGGATGTGAAAAAGCAGAAGAAGAAAAGTAGTAAAAAAAAAAAAGGAGGTTAGACTACCTGTTAGCAGAAAGAGGAAGCATAAAAACTGCCATCTGTTGCAAAACTCGTACTGTAAATGCAAACTATCACATTTATTTTTTTTTTGTGCAGCAGTGATGCAAGGGTCGCATTTTTTCCTCCGAAAGTTGCATGTGCAGCATTCAGTGCTGGGAAGTAAGCAAAAACACAGACAAGAGAGAAAAAACAAACAAACACTTGATTTAAGCTAACACACGTTCTAACGACTGGTTGAAATGCCAGACGAGCCAATTTGTTATCCTAAATACTCTACTTCAAAATCTGGTCTTTTTGAGACAAAAAGGAAGTCAACCTCCATCAGACACTATGACTAACAGACTTTATACAACCCTACAAGAACTTTATGAATGGAAATAGAGAAGGAATTTAAATGTGCTTGTATGTTAAATAACATGAATAATATGAATGATTGGTAAACCTTCTCTAAAATGTGGACTTTTACTGTACACACATGCGCTATAAACCTACTGCATACGTTTAACACTCCAGTCTAATCAAAGTCATAAAATAGCAAGCTAAGTAACAAGTGAAAACGCCATCTGTCAAGCGAGGAAGCGTTTTGGGTACTTCAGCATTTTTTTTCCTTGAGAGGGAGAGAGAGAGATAGAAAAGAAAGAGAAAGAGAGAGAGAGAAAGCCTTGAAGACAAAACCGTTCTTGTTCTCCTTCGTCTCGGGCCAGCCCCGTCTCACATTCTTAATCTTATCTCTTTCTCTCCTCTGTTGGCTTTTCTGTTCAGCCATCAGCACATTCTGCCCATCAGCATCGGTCAGTGCTCAATTAAGCCAGAGAAAGTGAATGTAGAGCAAAAATTGCACTGCCTAAAGTGCAGCCTAAGTACTCGGCTGATCAAATTACACTTGTTCCTGCGCCTCTCAACCGGACCATTTGTGCTGCTAATTGCAGCACCACCACAAATTACAATTCAAATTTTATCAGACGATTTGGGGATAATATGCTGGATGTGGCTCTTAAAAGGAAGGATGTCTCTCTGCAGCCCCCTTTACATGTTACTCCTGTAAATCAATCAGCTAATTGATTTGTAGGAGCCAAAACAAAACAACAAATTGAGCATCATGGAAATTAGTTTAGTCTCCGGGAATTTCCAGTTCCCATCATAAGGAGCATGGCTCTCCGTAAACCATGACAGACACTGATTTATCTTTTAACCTATAACCATCTATTGAGACTTCATACCAGGAAATACAACAGTCCTAAAAATAGATTGAGTGCTAAAAATGGATTCAGTGCCTAGTGGTCTATTAGAGTTTTCACTCTTGCCATAAAAGGATCTCCAAAACAAACCAGCACTAAAGTATCACACAATGCACAACTGGTCATTTTTGCAAGGTCCTCCTCCAGAAGTCCAAAACGATCTACGCAGAGGCATCTGAGTGCCCCCGTGTCACCACCACCACCACCACCACCAGGGTTTCAGTCCCAAAACTCAGACATGGTGACATGGTGACTGGTGAATCAGCATCTCAACCACAAGCAAAAACTGCCTACATACGCAAGTCATAATCTCTCAATTATAGGAACAAATTATCCAGCACAGGAATTCTCTGATCACATCATATCACATGCCTTCAGTCTGGTTCAGCATTCGACACGACAGAGCTCTAACTGTGTAGAATCACACAGGGTGAAGTGTGAATTTATATCCCTGCTGCTCCTCCTGCTGCTATAATGAGCGACCTCACGCAAAAAAAAACAACAGGCATCATCATGACCACAGGCTACAACCTTGTGGAAATAGTAAGCTTTAACATCAGCGTGCTATTATTAGCTGCCCGGTTACTACTACGTTGACAAACAGGGTGGCATCCTGCCTGTCATTTTCAGTTCCTGGAGGGAAAAGGACAAGCTAGCAAAGTCCAAAAACCTGCTCCATGATGCCTCCTGCCTTGGTGTTACCTACGATCTGGGAGATGAGGATGTGAGATGAGGTCAGATTAGATCAGATGAAATCATGTAAGAACATGTAATACAAACACCCTTAACATTAACTGACCAGGTCTAGATCTGTGAATCTATTCATCTATTATTTATTAATATAGACAGACAGACAGACAGATAGATAGATAGATAGATAGATAGATAGATAGATACAGTAGATAGATAGGAGAACTGGTTGTTTTTTTCTGGCTAACGCACATAAATAATAACAACGCGCGCACACGCATTATATATACATACATATGTATTATAGAAATATATAAGACGTTGCCTCAAAGCGATCGCATTCCATTCTTCTAGAGAACATCCAAACATACACACATCTGCACACACCTGGACAAACTGTTCCGGAAACTGTTCCTTTGTGTTGCGGGTACAGGGGCTGCTTAGGGTGGATGTCCAGCCGAGATAAACACGGCGCGGCTCGGTCTGACCCCGGGATGATGATCGTGATGAATCAGCACGGCTTTAGAGCGCCTTTAAATAAGCGAAGCCGTTCGGTTGTCGCTTTCGTAACACACTGACACACACGCACGCACGCTCGCTCGCTCACGGTGACACTGACATATACACATACACACGCGCGCGCGCTGAGAGCGTGCGCACTCAGCAAAACAGATCCGCGAGCCAGTGACTCTGACACGACGCGCGCGCGCCTGCCGCCCGCGAGTTTCCCCAGCTAACTCAGCTCCTATCTCCTCGCGCTAAAAACAAAACGAAAAAAAAAAAAAACAACAACAACACAAACAGCGCCGTTTACTCACCGAATGAGAACAGGAAGCGTCTACGGCACTGGCACGGATTCAAAACTAGAAGTTTGAAACGTCGGAGGTGAAGTTTTTTTTTTTTTTTTAACCGACGCTGCTTCGGAAATTGTTGTAACACTCCCACCTTCTCCTTGTTGATCCGCTTTCTCTTGTGCCGAGGAGGCCAGACGTCATATGATGTTTGGTCACGTGGTTTCATTCATGAAGGATCTACGCAACTTGGAGAGGAAGTCTTAAAGGAACAGGTGCACCTAAAAATCGCCACCTGTTAGCTTATGTGAAATATAGGGTGAATTGAGAAAGCTTGTTTGTTTCTGTTTGTCTAAAATTTCCTGCATTTATGCTGTTTATATAGTAATAATCATAAGGTCAACGGTTCAAGCCTTCACAATGACCTGTTGGGCCCTTGAGCAAGACCCTTAACTCTATTTGTTTTAGAGGTGCAGGAGATGCAAAGAAAATTATTTCTCCATACATAGGAGAATTTAACACTTTTTAGCTAGAAGTCTTACAAAATGGTTCACACTTCAATTCTACTGCTGTATACAGTGGTACCTCGCCATGCAACCGCCCACCTCGTGAAATTTCACCCTAAGAACTGAAATTTTTGCAAAATATTAGCCTCGGCATCCGAAGTTTTTTCGGCATACGAGTGACCAAACCGAACAGAATCGAACGCCAACAATAATTTTTCTTGAGTTTAGAGTGACCTTATACATGCAATGTGAGCAGGAGGTAAATTTACATGTAGCAATGCAAAGAAAACAAGGCAGCAAAATATTTATGCAATATAAATTTAACAAAGTGTTAACAGTATTGTAGTTGTTGATACTGTTAAAGAAATGAATCCCATCCTGTTACTGAACGCGATTGTATTTACATAACCGAGCATAGGGAAAGGAAAGCCATTCCTAATATATTTGAATGTCTTTGTTTTTTTTGTATTTTGCAAGACCTAGCACCATGGGCCCAACCATGTTAGGGATGGTAGCAAGAAGAAAATAGAGCCACTTTTTTCTGTTTTTAAAGCAGCCGTGGCTAAGAGGAGTCATAAATGAAGGTTAAGTGAGGTTTAATGTCTATTTATTTCATATTTTACTATTTATTTTATAATTATTTCATTTACATGTCTTTTCTAAATGTTTTGATTGTTTTTATATGCAAAAACTGTGATTATAGTGTCGGACATTGGTAATATTGGTAATATTTTTGGGTGACTGGAACGGATTATCTGCATTTACATTATTTCCTATGGAAAAATGCATTCCGCAATTCGAAATTTCACCTAAAGAACTCGCCTCCCAGACGGATTAAATTCATATGCTGAGGTACTGCTGTATTTTTTTAAGCAAGGTAGCTTAGTGGTCTGGGTTCAATTCCTGCCTCGGGGACTGTGTGCATGGACATTGCATATTCTCCCCACGCTTGGCATGTTTCCTCCGGGTACTCAGGTTTCCCAGAGTTCAAAGACATGCAGATTTGGTTAACTGGCATCCCCAATTTGCCTACAGTGTGTGAATGCGCATGTGAATGTTGACCGTAGGTCCTAACATGGTCGTAAAACGGGAATAAATACAGTGGTAATTACTATTGGCCTCCACGGTCCCTAGTTGGACTACAGTTGAACTACTACTTCCTAAATGAAAGGATGGATAGTTTTCTTTAAGAATGCCATTGTCAAAAGAAGAACATATTAAAAATAATTCTTATGGCTGGATCAGGAAGCTGTCACAAGTGTTAATCTCCCTTATGGATGGAGACATTTGGGACACTGTATATATGATATTTTTGTTAGATTCCAAAGAAGCATAGTTTAGCTTTTCGTCAAGACTTACTGAAAACCATTAAAAATATATGTGTGGTCATTTGGAACATCCGTTCCATGACGTTTGCATGTTCTCCTCATGATTTCTTCCAGCATGTCCTCTGCCTTGTTCCCCGGGCTCCATGGGATACCCTCCAGGTATCCATGTATTTGCTCCAAAGTCCAATCTTTATGCTCCCTAGCTAATTCAAGACTTTTTTCTGAACATTAGTCTCACTAACAAGTGTTTTTTCTTATGGCCACACAACTGTTTCTCATGCAGAGTGTTTGAATTCTCATCATATTGTCCGTGTATGGAAATGCTTTTACAGTACTTTCACTATTAAACATAGCTATGTTTCTAACTGTTGATTGTTTTTACCGTGCAACTTCACCAACTGTTTAAGTGATCTCCATTCCTGATTTTTCTCACCATGTTTCTTCCACAAAGGTGATGGTTCAGCACTATGATCCCAGGTTCTTATAATCTGCTTAACGCAGTCCCAGTAATTTCAATTATCCTTAGTTGTTTTCTTTACATAGTGCAGCCCAACAATTTCACCCATCTGAAATGGTGACTTTTTTTTCAATTATTATTATTTTTTTTTTTTGGCCAGGCAGTGTATGAACATGATTTTACCTATGTATGTTTACTGTATGTGTATTTTTTTACAATTTAACATAT
>JAOTQY010000003.1:5978305-5990185 GCA_026413445.1 Dolichallabes microphthalmus
ATCTCACAACCCTTAATTTTTAAAGAGCCCCCTAAAGAACTGTTTTAATAATGTAGCAAAAAATGTTCAAAAGTTTGATGAACCAAAAAAAAAAAAAAATTAAAATTAAAATTTTATTTGTCACATACATAGTGTGATATGAAGTGAAATGCTTGTACAACCGCTGATGAACTAAAAATTAAGAATAGGGTTTTCAAAAAAAAAATGTAAAGTATGAAATAAGAGAAAAAAATTTACAAATATAGAATAACTTTTAGCAGTAAAAATTCAATATGTAAAATAATAAAATAAAATAGAACAGAATTGAAATGACAATAGATATAAAAAAGCATGCCCAGTCATGAGCAAGACAATGTGCAGAATAATGTTCAGAATAAAGTACAGATTTGCGTTAACGTGCAGTTCAAAGTTCAAATGAAGAAAAATATATTGAATTTTGTTATGTCAGGTACACAAAAAGAAACCACACTCATATTTTTTGGAATACCTTTTGCCCTCGTTATGTCTTTTACATTCTATTGATAAGCTTCTGATCTTGTATTAATGATGAAAGACTCAGACTGCTGCTTAAAGTACGCTCCATCAAATCCCAACGATTCTCAGTGGGGTCTGGATTCTGTGATGGCAATATATGTGTGACAATAATGTCTCATGCTCCTTGAACCACACTTTCACAATTTCAAGATGATGAATCCCTTCATTGTCATCTTGGAATATGCCCCTGCCATTAGGGGGCTGGAATCCATTGATTAAAAAAACCTGATCATTCAGTACATTCAGATGTAATTTTTGGACAGACATGGGCTTTTTCCAATGCCAATAATTTGTCCCTTCAAAAACAGTTACATCGTTGCCACATTCTCAGGATGTCTTCTCACATGGTGGTTTAAGAAATGACAAAGCTACTCACTGTACCAGTTAGGGTTAAATAACTTGTTGCCACCTGAACCATATTAATCACTTTAGAAATTATACAAGAGAAGTCTCTTAACTATTAGCTTAGTTAAATCCAGGTGGTGACTTTTTTTGGCCAGCAGTGTACATTTCTTTATTAATTGAAATAGCAGTATGGTCTGTGCCGTCTGGACAGTATCACGCACAGGGGCACTCAGATGGCTGTCAGACGTCTGAGGATGTGCCACTGCCAGTCTAAGGATTGTGTTAAGCAGACATGACCCTTGTGTGTGTTAGAACCTTGAAAGTGTCACATGGAAGGTCCAACAACAACAACAACAAACGTGACCCTTACACACAGTGTAGATTTAACAGCATTAAATGATGACGTGTCCAGCAAAAAAAATTGTCCCATATCATGGCCTAGATATCGCAAAACTAGAAATGAGGTGCAAGTTATCCCCTTATAGAAGGATCAGCTTCTGGGATTGGAAGGATTGCTACAACCCCAGCAGTAAAATGTCTGACATACTGCCTTTATGCATAATAAATTTCTATTTAATAATACTGAAAAAAATATAGAATACCTTGTAAGCCAATATATTGTGCCATTGATCCTCAAAACGTAAAATCCCTGGCTTTGCAGTTGTTGGTCTCAAATGTGTATTATCCTTTAAGTCTTACATAGTTTTAGAATAAAACAAGGTAAAAACAACTACAGATGTAATTAGAGACATGGAGGAAAACTCTTAGAGTTTATAGTATTTGTGATAATTCTGTGGTTAAGGCTTTTGCATTAACTGCACAAAATTTGTGAATTCAAATCCCAGACCTGGGCCCAATAAGGCCCTGGACTCTCATTTACTCATCATTATAGTTTACTCGTAAGATGCCTTTGGGGAAAATACACCACACATAAATAAATATTAATATGATAAAAGACATCGTGAAGCAATAAAATGCATTAAACACATTTTTCCAATACCTGGAGAACTTATTAAACAGTATACTACTTGCAAGAGTCAATAATTGAATAGCTGGGGCTGAACTGAACAAAAGAACTTGTAAACATCTATAGATCAGGCTTTTAGTTAAACCAGTAAATCTGTGGTTCGCAACCTTACTCTTAGAGGACCTGCCGTGCATATTTTAGTGTTCTCCCTCCTCTATCCACTTCAGTGAAGAAAAGTCTGTTACTTAGTTGATCGGCTAAATCAAGTGTGCTGGGAGCCGAGAAAACACTAATATGTGCAGGCTAGTGGTCCTCTAGGACCAGAGTTCAGAACCAATGAGGTAACAGAAATCATGATGAGCACTAACAAAATGTTCAAGAAATCTCAGCTGAATATTGAACCTGTTGCACATAAATAAATTAGCAGTGATTTGTAGACCCGGCATTTAAATTCAACATTGCTTAAAGGTCCTACAGTATATTTTACTTCTACTAAGTTAATATGGGCCTCAGAGCACACCAAAGTGTGTCTGTTAATTCTGCAGCTGAAATACTCCTCCGACAATGTAATTTCTTCACCCATCACATTCCCTTTATTTCAGTCCTCCTTGAAATGTGCTGTTTTAGTGTCTGTGTACATGAACTACAGCTGAGTCACACCCTCCAGGGAAAAGCAGAGGTGAGCAACAAGCTGGGGGAGGGATCTTCCTTTATGATGTCACAATAGAGGGAAAATCTAATTTCATTGTGTAAGGCATGGTCAAAGCAAAAATAGAGAGACAAAAAAGGGCAAAAAGCATGTGTGAGCACACACTTACGACCTATTAGAAGGTCTAAAAATGCATAACAGATCCAATTTAATTTTCACCGTTCACAAAGCAGAGCTTAACTGGGTTTATAACCGATCTGCTCAAAATCTCATATCTTATGATCAGCCGAATATCCACAAGGTAGTACTGCTTCCTAAATACAAACAGAAATGATCAGAAGTGGCAAGAGCTATGGAGGTGAAAAGACATGGTGAGTAGAAACAGCAGATAGTAGTTGAATAATTTTGGATCTTACAAATTAAGATTTGTGCTTGGCACTGCAAATAAATGACAGAGCACACAGGTTATTAAAGAGGTCGTGTAAGGTTGACTAATGGACTTCAGGGAAAGGTTTCCAGTTAATTCAATTACTGAACCATTAATTATGCATACTATCCTCTTGCTATAATTACACACAGGGAACAAATAAATGGAATTTCTTCCTTATCTGAAACTCATTTAGTCTGTGATGTCTCCTAAGTCAAAATGCTTCCCCCCCCCCTTATTTTTTTCTTGTGGTTCAGCAAAAAAAAAAAAAAAACCTCAGCTCCAAATAAAGTGTTTATTAGAATCAGCATATTTTAATTCAAGCCTGCAGGAAGCCAAACCGGTTTCATTCATTACCACATAGTTGAAATTCTTATGATATACAACACAGATTTTTCTTTCACTTTCAAAAGAAAATTCACATACAATGCAAATATTTTTCCAAGGGAGCACCTAATGCTTTATTTTTTTTTAAATACTTCATTTCAATGCTTTACAAAGGGCCTTAACAAAACAAAAGACAAGAGCAGACAAGACATTGCAAAAAAAAAAAAACAACAAACAAACAAAAAAAAAAAACACATGACTTTTGCACCTTCACTTCCTTCTACAGATGAAGAAATTTAAGGTCTTTTTGCGCTTCTGGAATCTTGAAGTGTAGGCGGAGTGAGTCACTACAGTGATTCACCATGCAGCACAAATAAATATATAAGATATATACTGTATATAATTATGTGTTAAAGTAGAGCACTAAGAAAAGAACAAACATACAGTGATTTAGTCCCAAATGTTATACATGAATACTTAAAAAAATTAATATTACAAATATATAGATTACAAAACTAAATTTGACATTGTTGATTTTTTTAAAGGACAGGAGGGTACTTAAAAAAAAAAAAGAAAGAAATTTCATAACGTCACTTAGCATCTGCTGCCTATAACTCCTGATGCTACTCCCGAGGGAGCGAACAAACGGTCTGCTGCTGCAGGGAGGCACAAGGCGATAGACAGCATGCTGGAAATGCACTTCTGTTCATTTCAATCTGAGATTCTGTAGAAGTGTGTGTGTGTGTGTGTATACAGTTATGCCAAACCATTCTGTTTACAATTCATCAGAATAGTTGGAGTAACATCTGTCTGTGCCCAAACAAGGGAATAAAGTGAAAAAGTGTGTGTGTATTACATCTCTTAGACTTTCTTAATTCCGCTCCTGTTGTTGAACATGTTGACTCTGCTTTTGGTTCCCACTGTGTTAGCAGAGACACCAGGCTGCTGCAACACCTTGTCCAGTGTAGTCTTCTTAATAGCAGCGGGAGAGATTTTCTCCTGGTCAGCAAGAAACTGCAGTTCCCTGGAAAGAAAAGGAAAACCAATACACTATTAGTTGTCATCTCTAAAACCATCTGTCCACATCTTCAAAATCAAGACAAAAAGCAAAGTCAACGTACTTGGTCCTTATGCACGAAGCCTCGACAGCATTGATGAGAAGGCTCCGGAAGCCACCACTCTCCAGGAAGTGCAGGGCGTGGATGGTGGCGCCCCCTGGTGAGCACACATTGTCTTTCAACTGGCCTGGGTGCTGCTCTGAATCCAGGAGCATTTTAGCAGCGCCCTGAAATTGGAATGAAAGCAAGATGTGTTAGAAAGAACTGAATTCTGCGTCTGATCTAATGACAGTATAATGATTGTAATCTAAAATATACTTTTTTTTCTGGATCATCCTCATTACATCTACAATAATTACTCTGCAAAACTGCATATTAGAAAATGACCAGAAAAGTTTTTTCAATCTTCAACCGTCTGGTTTGGCCAAACTCGCCACAATGTAGCCTCAGATTGCTGTTCTAGCTTGATAAGTTTCAGCATACTGCAAGTTGCTTTTCTGTCTACTATGGTGACACAGTGTGGTGTGCATTATTGTAGCCTTCCTGTCATAAAGACTGAAATTGCAACATGGACCTGTGCAATTATTTAATCGATTATTCTAATATAGTTGTATATCTAATTAGTTATATTTATAGTTGGACATTTCTGTAGGTTTTGTCAATAATTTACTTATTTTATAAAAAAAAAAATACTTTTGATGTGTTTAACAAATAATGGATCATCTTAATGAGACCATTGATGCCGTCATTTGGCATCAACCTAGAAAAATATTAATATATTACTTGCATGAGTAAGCAGGGGTACATGTTTTTGTTAAAAATGGCTTGTAAGAAAATCTAAAAATAATAACTTGCAACTTTGTGAATAATAAAAGTTCTCATAAATAATGCTGAGCATCATTAAAAGTGATGATGTAAGCTAATGAGCTCTGTATAGTTAAGAGGAGAGCCATTGCAGACAGAGTGCAAGTTCTTATATTTCCCCATTAATGCAGAAACATTTCAGTGCTATTTTCATCTCTATAACATTTTACCATATGAAGTCCTCTAATGATTGGCCTATAACAAGATTGAAGGGAAGACTTGGGGAATTTTTAGCCATTGATCAATATGGCAATGTATACAATACAAATATACATAAATACATAAATAATTATATAAATAAATAAAGACTCATGCTCTTTTCTTTATCTCCTCTTTAAGTAAATATCACAAATGTGAATTAGGGGTAACTATAAATACGAGGTGTACCAAAAAGAAGAACCACCCACAAAAGAAACAAAAAAAAAAAAAAAAAAGAGAAATAAATTCTAGCAATGTTACTCAGCCTGACACACTCATATCAACATCACACACCAAGTCAAGTGTTGTGACTATACTAAGAATGAACATGGTTCCAAATATCAGAGAATCAGTGATGGTCTTGTGGGCAAGTTGAGGTTCAGTGGTTAAAACTCTGGGCTACTGAACGGAAGGATGTGAACTCAAATCAAGGTTGTGTCATTTCAACTAACCCTTAACTTACCAAGTGCAAATTGCTTTTTGTTTTAAGTCAGATAAGAAAGCAAGCTATGGATAAATACTACCGAAAATAGAACAGTGTAGATGTACTCTAATAAACTGGCACGATATAAAACTACAGAAACTAAAACAATGAATGAAAACCATTGAATTTTTGATCTTCAGTATGCGTATCTACAGTATGTGTATATAAGCACTACATACAAGCAGTGCCTGCGCTCCCAGTCTCATGGCCAGCCTCCTAGGCAGCCCCATCTTCACACCACCATCAGCCAGAGCATCAAGAGCCGTGAAAGCCTGGACACATGCACAAACATAAGCAATGAACACCTCGACATCTGCTGACTTGTCATTTCCAAACTGCTACATTAAAATCTGCTCATCTCTGTTTAACCGGACTAAATAATTCAGCAAATCCTGCACCTTCTGTACATAAAGAATATGCTTAATCAGCGTTCAAACAGCAAGCCTCATCATTTCCATAAACCCAAAAAACCACTCACGTAAGCTGGCCCGCTGCCGCTGAGTCCTGTAACAGCATCAATCAGATCCTCCTCCACCTCTGTGCAGAAGCCCACACTGGCCATGAGCTGCTCGAGAAGCTTCCCGTCCTCAACCTCGGCATGCGTGCCGGTAGCGTACACAGTGGCCCCCTCGCGCACCACCACTGGGGTGTTAGTCATGCAGCGGATCACCTTAGGGTCATTGCGGTACTGGAGCAGTTTCTATAAAAAAAAGAAAAAAAAAAAAAAGATTTTTTAAAGAGCAAGACTAAAAGAGAGAGCGAGAGAGAGGCGGAATTAGGTTTAATTAGATTCACTGGACAATCAAAAGCCATCATAGTTCATAAACAGTAATCTTTACTCCAATACAAAGAATAAAACAAACACTGGTAATGATTATATCCACAAGGTATGGAAATCACCAGGGAATAGATGATACAATACAATCATGACAGTGTTTATTAATTTATTATGAACATAAATTATTGGGTTAGGGTTATGATAATTTTTGTTTTTAGATTTAGCTACAATCCTAAACAAACGTAGCAACAAATTTTCTCCTACCACACAAAAAGCTGTGCTGCCTGGCAATGTGTGAATAGCTTAGAGCACACCACCTGTAGGATTATACAGGAACATTATCGCCTCAAAGGCAAATGTATATTAAAATAATTAAATAATGATGCAAAAAAAATTTAATTACATTTGGAGTCAGTGTGGCGATACACAAATCCATAAATCCATTGCATGGCATACAAACGCACACACTACAGGCAATTTGGAAACACGAATTAGCCTCATCTGCATGTCTTTGGACCGTGGGAGGAAACCAGGAGACACCCGGAGGAAACCCACCAGGCATGAGAACATGCACACATACCCGAGGCGGGAATCGATCCCAGGCCTCGGATGTTCGAGGCTACAGTGCCACCTTAATTTATTATTATTAGCCAAAGCATACAACCAAGTTTTTTTTTTACTTATGGGATTTTCTTAGACAATGGGTGAAGACATGCATATAAACGGTGTTGAGCTCTGAGTCAGGACCAAATAAAGTCATCTAACTGGGGACCCAAGTCAATCCCAGAGTGCCACCCAGATTCGAACCTTGAGTGGAGCTTGCAGACTTTTTGAATCACAAGTTCAGGTCATTGGTTCAATTGAAATTCATTACACTAAATATACATTCACCTTATACATTATGTGACTGTGACCATACCCAACTGTTATCTCTCCTCTTCTGCTCTCCCCTACCCTGTTCTCTTTCCCTCTCTCTGTCGAGCTACACCGCCATTCCTGAGCTGCCATTGATCCAGACTCCCTCTGCCCTCCGGACCTGTCTGACTCATCCTGGTGTCCTGCTTCTGGTAGGAGATCTCGTCATATGGATGCTCCGTGTGTCTCTTTGGGATGCGTCTGGAGTCTGGGGACAGTTTCATTCTACTATGAAGACAGTTCTGGCCTCGACTGATGTTGACAGCTGTTTCTCTGAGGACTTGACTTGGCTGCAGTTGCTTGATAGTTCAGGATTGGAATTTCCTACAAGTCTACCTGAGCCTTCAATAACTACCTGGACTCCATATTAACATCAACTGTTATGCTGAACTGCCTGCCACCTAACACACAGTTTGAATGCAGATCAATTCCTGCTTTGTTTCACCCTAATGAGGATTTCTTCCTATTACCATCTCAGGGAGTTTTTCCTTGTCTTCCATTTTGATTTATACACATTCACATTCCATACAAACTTAATTCTTTTGATTGTGTAAAACTGCTTTGTGACAATGACAATTGTTAAAAGCGCTATACAAATAAAATTGAATGGAATTGAATGTAGCTTTGCTAGTTTTTAAACTCAAACTTAAATATCTGTCTAATGTATTTGGACAATAAAAGCCACAATGTCCTTATTAAACCTTTGTAGATAAAGATGTTTTAGATTTCAATCAAATAACATTAGAACAGAAAATTTGCATTGTTCTTATCGCATACTTTCTCAATGGAACTAATGGTGACCCCAGCAGCACAGGACACGATGAGATGCCGGTCTTCAATATCAGGTCCGATTTCATCCAGGACAAAAGGAATAATATGAGGCTTGACGGCCAAAAAGAGGACGTCACTTTTATGCGCTGCTTCCTTGTTGCTGGTTGTTAAGCTCACGCCCATTTTCTAAAGTGTAAAAAAAATTTTTTTTTTAAAAAGACATAATGACATGACAACTCAGACAACAAAACAGGCACAGTCTATAGGAAAGCCACCCAATTCACACACACACGCACGGCTGCTGAAGCTAGAACACACTGACCCTGAGCCCGGCCACTGTCGGCAGATCTGTATCTGGAGAACTGGCCGTGATCCGGTGAGCTGCAATTACACCTGAGAGAGATAGCCAAGAGCAACAACAGGAACAAAAAGAAGAACAGTGAGTGTGTGAACGTGTGTGAGAGCACATAAGACCCAGAACGCTCATTACAGTGACCAGAGAAGAGCTCAACTCAATCAAATCAAATCTGTGGAGCACAAGCAAGGCCTGCAGGTTATTTCACTGCTCTTAATAATTAAGCTCAGGCATAAACAGGCAATTGAAGCTCTCTGGATAACGAATAACAGTTCAGGTCACACAGTCACCATTATCAGTGAGGTCTCACCTGCCGAAGTGAAGCCCTTTACCAAGGCATGGGCGAGCTGACCCGCTCCAATGAAGCCTACACTCATTCTGTTTACTCTGGCAGACCTGCAGATTACAACAAACTATTTAAACCAGGGTTGCATAATGTATTGCTCATTTGTTAACCGCTGCAATACTGGATGTCACATTACTCACAGTACAAAAACCAGAAATTTAGAAATGAACACTGATTTATTCAGATTTTTAGGGTGGAATTCATCTCAGCAAAAGCAAGGCGTGTTCAAACACGTTAACCTAGCCTGGATACCGTAGACTCGTTCCATGAGCATCCTTTCATCTCACTCCATATTGTCTGACTTAACATCCAACTGAGTACAGATGGTTCTGAGTGTCACCCAAAAGTGGATGAAGTATTTATAATCTTGTTTCTCTTAAGGTTTCTTCTTCATGTTATATCAGGGTTTTTCCTCTTCAGTGTTGCCTCTAGTTTGATACTTAGAGACTTCTGTAAAGTGGATGTGTAACAATGTTTAATTTTTTTTAAAGTGCTCTCCAAATAAACTGGAATAATTTTTTTTAAACTCCTTATGTCCTTATGGCTGTACAGTGTCTGAACAGTTTGAGTCATGCAAGTTGGCCATCTTATGAGCAGTGACTCACGTGTTAGTTAATAGAATATTGGATCAGCATCAACTCATGCAAAATGTTTCAGTAAACAGGAACAATAGAATTATAATATACAGGCTGGCTTTAAACTCTGGATCCCACTGGAATTTTACTTATATGAAATGTGATATTTTTCTTTTTAGAGAAGTTGCTGCCGAATTTCACTGTAGAATCTTCCTATCTGTGTGTAGATATTATGCAGACCATTTTCTTATAATTAAGTAAACAAATAAACAAAATATTTCAAATAGATCAAGCGCATGTTACGATACTTGGATCTTATCCCAGGAGACTTTGGGTACGAGGCACAGTACACCCTAGACAAGGTGCAAATCCATCGGAGTACATGGACACACACACTATCACCAATTAGCCTAGTACGTATGTCTCTGCACAGCGAGAGGAAACCGGAACACGAGGAGGAAACCCAGTAAACATGGAAAGAACATGAAAACGCCACATACACAAACCCTAGACGAGACTTGAACACTTTACCCTGGAGGTGAAATGCAACAGTGCTAACCACTGTACCTTAATGCTGCCTTAATTTATTATTATTATAAAGATGCAACCGGGTTTAGTTTTTTTTTTTTACTTATTGGATTTTTTTAGACAGGGGTAAAAACATATGCAAATAAACAAATTATTAAAAAAAAAAAAAAGTGTGTGTGTGTGTGTGTATATATATATATAGAGAGAGAGAGAGCATTTTATAGCATATATCTAATGCTATATTTGTCCACATTTCACATCTTTCAACATAAACGACATGAAAACTAAATAATAAACATTTAAAATAAGTTAATAGTAATTAAAAAGAAAATCTTGGAGGGAAAAGAAAAAGAAAAAAAAAGACACACAGGCAGATAAATAGATATTATTTTGCAAACGGTTGCTGGCTAGTTTAATGTGCTTTCTAAAGGTTTTTTCAGGATTAAAACTTGAGATGTTTAAGAACATTTAAGGAACCCTAGAAGGGTTTAATACCATGTTTTTTACACTTTAATGTCGCACCTGTCACCATAAACCTGAGTTCTTCTCTGTAGATAAACACTCTAATGTGGCTTTTACTTTGTAGCATCATTAGCAACATTAGCATTCTAACTGCAACAGCCAGTACCCGTTTCCTCATGAACATTATACCTGTATCAGCCTTAATGTCTTACCTTTACACCTCTAAGTCTTTTACAGCAAACTCTGCTTTGCTCTTATAAAAGCTCTGTTTTTTTTAAGCTCGCTGAATAAAAATCACCACTTCAGTGTCAACGTGGCTGCCTCCAGCACACAGTCCGCCAAGAAAACGATACAAGACAGGCAACCAATCAAAGTGGAACTTCTTACATCTTTTAACCAATCAGTGCTGATCTTTGGATGTGGGCGGGGCTTGAAAGATGAAGATCTAGTTGCATCATTTCCTCCCCCACATTTGGGGCTCTGATAAAAATAATGGTTCACGAAGTTCACAGCCATGTATTGAGGAGAGTGCAGGAGCTGTGCAGAATAGACGACATGCTAGTGTGTGAATTTTTCTGATTATGTGCTTTATTATTAAAAATAGGACAAAGGAAAATGCCATGAGATAACATGAGATAAAAGACAAGATTCTAGTACTTCACTTATCCTAAAGCAAGTTTCCACTAACTTGCTCATGAAAACGCAAACACTCTCACTCACTCACTCACTCAGTCAGTCATCTTCTATACCGCTTCATGCTGTATTCAGGGTCGTGAAGCCTATCCAAGGAGACTTAGGGCATGAGGCGGGGTACATCCTGGACAGGGTGCCAATCCATTGCAGGAAAACACAAATAGTAATGAGCAAATATCAGTGAAAAGCATGGGCTGATAAAAAATTAATAATTAACATGATAGAGCTGTAATTCATTTTGAAATTCCAAATTCATTACAAAGATATGGGTTGTAGGCAGATTGGTGTTCCCAAATTCCCCCTTAGTATACAACCGGGTGTGAGGGAGCGTGTGTAAGTGTGTGTCTATGCTCTGTGATGTGTTGGCATCTACTGTTACTCTCCTTCGATACCCCCTATTAGATTACTCATACTGATTATTAATGATTTTCCTATAACTAAAAATGAACCTATAATTAGAAATTAATTTCAAAATTTAATTTATCTCATATTATTCCTTTTACCGTAGTGTGTGAATGTGTGTGTGCCCTCCAGGGTCCGGGTTCGATTCCCGGCCAGGCTCGATTCCCGTCTCTGTGTGCATGGAGTTTGCATGTTCTCCCCG
>JAOTQY010000003.1:6054396-6069427 GCA_026413445.1 Dolichallabes microphthalmus
GCCAGAATATGGCACTGTACTATTCATTCTCTTCAAAAATGCTTATCCTGTACAGGGTCGGGGGGGGGGGGGATTCAGGGAAACGTTGGGCAGGAGGGAGGGTACACTCTGAACAGAATGCCAATTTATCACAGGGCACACATACTACAGGCAATTTGGGAACACCAATTAACCAGATGGAAACCAGAGGAAACCCACCAAGCATGGGGAGAACATGTAAACTCCATGCACACAATCTCGAAGTGTGAATCAAAACCCTTGAGGTGTGAACTGAAGCCAGTGTTACGCACTATGCCACCGTGCCCATACTATACTTACACAATTGGGTAGTGTACTATGTTGTTGCAATAATATTTTGAAAGACTAAGGTACTGTACTGTAAGCATTTAACTGCCCCCCTTTAACTACTATTTTTAACTCATTTAGCATGTTACATACAGACACAATAGATTACTGAATTATAATATACTGCCAGAATAAGGCAATGTACTATACTGTTGGAAAACAATAATGTTCTATACTGACACAATATGGTACAGTGGTACACTATACAATAAGGTACTATTGCTATACTATATATACGGTTAAATCTATACTTTTAGAATAACTATAATCACCAACAACGTACAAACAATACAAATGTATGTTTTAAAGTTCTTAAGGTATGTTAATGATTAATTGTAAGCTTTACTCACATACCTGGATCTATAAAAAAAAAAAAACTACCGTCAGCCCTAGGGCGCTAAACTGGCTCTATGGCTCGTGCGCGTTTGGTTAACAAGAGCACCGCGTGCTCGGACAGGTGTGAATTTGTCGGAAATCGCGCGACACGTAATGCTCGTGAGGGGATCTCCATCCCATTTGACCTCAATTAAAGGGGCGTGACTTTAGAAATTAGGAAGAATCAAATAATGTTGACTACTCGATCAACTAGTCACAGTTGGGGGGGGGGAGCGGTATAATATGACATGGGATAAATGTGTATATATTTATATACAATCAGTTATCTGTGCCTTTAGTCAGCTTGGAACGTTCCAGAAGTTTCTGATAGGCTAATTGACATCATTTAACTGAGTTGGTGGTTTATCTCTGGATGTATTTTAAGGACTGCCTTCAAACTCAATGCTTCCTTGTTTGAGATCATGGGAAAATGAAAAGCGTAAGTGTGTATATATTTCATATATAGTACTTAATTAATAAACACCAAAAACATGTTTCTCTTACAGCATATAATTCTGCTGAGGCTTCCTAAATATGCATTTATCTTATAAGTAGATATAATCCTGGAGGTAAGTCAGAGGGAATTACTGAAGTGTTGTTCATGCTGTATAAAATGAAGACATTTAAAGAAAAATAACATTCAAATTACCAAAAAAAATGACCAAACTTACAAGTTATATAACGTACAAGCGACGTTTTACTGTTAATACACCTTGGAAAAACTCTATTCTTGTAGAATACACACAGGTTGGTTTCTGTACACACCTAACTGTTTATATTTATTGAAGGGCATTAAGGTGACAGACAGACTGCTTTAGCCGCGGGGGGAAATTGCTGCCGTCTGAATAAACAAACAGCGTCGTTCTTATCCGTCCAAACGATCAGCGAAGAAATAAAACTTCAAACGCTTCCCTTAAACGGGCTTTTCAGGGCCAGTGTTTGCCTCTCTGCCTCCGACAGCAGAGGAAGTGCGCTGCAAAAGGGAAACGAGCTCTCGTTTGAACCTCGGCGTGGTTTTTCCAGTCGATTTATAACGTCTGAGTTTGTTTTGATTTGTTTGATTAACCCTGCCGATTTAGTTAGCACACGTTGACATTTACACCCAGACACCTTCGTCAGGTGGAACGCAATGATCCGTGTGTGAAGATAATTATGAATTGATTAATTTCTCTACAGGACTTTAAATATACAATATATGTTTTATATGCACCGAACTTAGATTTTACCTGAAATCTGACCAAACTGAGAATAAATGTATAATTATTTTAATGGATGAATGTTTGAATGCTGCTTAAAATATTTAGTTAAAACTATTTAAACAACATGACGAATCCTCCCCTCCAATTGATGCATTAAAATATACATTTAATTTACTATTGAGTCTTTTTTTCTTTAATATGCACATGTTTCAAAAAACTTTTCCAAAAAGTGTATCCTACCAAGTCACGTGGCTAGGGGTCGTTATTATACTGAAAAATAGCCACAAGCAAACAAAATAAATAAATAAAAGACTTCAAAGATGAGTTCATATAAGGACAGCAGTTTAAACGCTGTGTGATCAAATGATTTTTATACGCTAAATCTTTTTCATTCTTTCAGGGTAAATCAGTTCTCAGTGCCACGTTTTCAACATCTTCAAAATTAGAACATTGCTCCTGTGGAAACCACACACTCTAAGTTTAATACAATCTTGCTTCCTCAGAATGTAGATCAGCACTCGACCCTGTTTCCCCCTAAGTAATAAATGTAATATCATGTACAGAACAGACCATACACCTTTTTATTGCCCTTGTATCATTTTTGTTACTATTTAAACCATCAAGAGAATATATGTTTATCTTCCTTGACACGTTTAAAACATGAAATCTAATATCCAGGAGGAATGGTGTGTTACAGAAAGGGATTTCAAAACAGCTGAATTGGATGCACATAGACTCCCAGAACAAAAAGGTAGCATATTGAAATCATTTGTTTGTATCTTCAACTTAGAATTACACTGTGTTTTTAAATTGCTTTCCATTTATTTATTTATTAATTAATTTATTTATTTTACCGCACATCATTTAACGGTATATTGTATACAGATTTTCTGGTGAAAGATACATAGGGGGGAAATGCACCTCTGAGAGTAGTTGAGTGGTACAGTGTCCCAGAAGTCTCCATAGGGAACATTAACATAGGAATTACATGCATAACAACAGATGTGTTAAAACAAGTTCATCACAAGTAGGAGAGACAACTATGTGTGTGTGTGTGTGTGTGTGTATGTGTTTATGGAAATGGCTATTGTGTAGAGGTTATTTTGTAAAGTTGCATTTTGATCATTTTTTATTATCTTTGAATCTAGTAAGTGTCCGGAATCTTGTTTAATATCAACACATTAATAGTTATTTAAATAATAAAATAAAAATCCATACATTTTCACAGCTAAAAGAGTAACTTTAAATATATCACATTTCTTTCTAATTTTAGGCCAAAAATTTATTCCAAGAATTTATCCTTTTTATAATGGTCTTTTTAATCCTTTTTTGGATTCTGTGTGTACCTTTAAAAACACTGTGTTTTTCCCCCCAATAAATTTGAACAAACACAACAAACACTACTCATTGTTATACATGTAAAAATACATATTTATTCATAATATTTATTTATTTATCTACTAAGGCTTGCACCGCTTACTTTTGCACTACTGTCACTTTCAATTGCTAGAATTCTGTTGCACATCCCAATTTGCACTTCCACTGATATTCATCCTTATTCACCTACATTTGCACATATTCATTTAGATTAATAGATTCAATTTAACTTAAGTGTCATTGTACAATCTAAATGTTCAGATCCAATGAAATGCAGGTATCATCTAACCAAAAGTGCATAAGTTGCCTATTTACAATTAATATATATATTTTTTTAAGTGAGGGTATGGGGCCATATCTACAGGGGTGAGAGTAGAAGATGAAGTAGATAATAAGATATGATGTATATATTGTAATATACTGCATAACTGTGCAAACATTGTGCACTGGATAAGACAGATAACATGCTCGGAAGATAACATATTTCATTCTTTATGTATTATACTGTATATATGCATATATTGGTATTTTGGCGCAATCCGGCAAGTCAGGCAAGAGATATCACACACTCTGAACTGCTGAACTGTGGGAGGAAACTGTTGTACGTGGAGGAAACCCACCAAGCATGGGGAGAACATGAAAACATGCACACAGACCAGAGGTGGGAATCAAACCCCAGGAAGTGCAAGATTGACTTTTGTCAAGTATAGGTTACTATGCTTGCTACTGGATGTTTGACATTTCCTTCAAAATCAATAACGTATCTATCTATCTATCTATCTATCTATCTATGTTGTGAACTGAATCTAAAAAAGCTTTCTGCTGAACACATAATGCACTTTATTTAGCCTATATTGGAGCACTTTATAATCCCATCTAATTCACTCAGTGATCAACAAGCCTCTTGGGAATTCGACCAACGAGAAAACGTGCGTGCCGACGAGCCACGCCCCTTCGACCAGCCCACTGCTCTGATTGGCTGAGAAGACAGAGCAGGGCGAAATATTTGAATAAAATCTCCACACCGCTTGTCGCGTGGAAATTATGAATCCACTACGGACGAGTGTGGTGGAAAGTGATGTGAATTTATCAGGGTCTACAATCACAACTCGCGACAGTAATTAAGTTAGATTGGGTGTTTTGTTTGTTTGTTTCTGAGAATTACTTAATTCTGTCCTTTATGTTTAAGGTCTCTCTCTGATCTCGCACTGAATGGCAGTTTGATCAGGACATCTATGGAGATCTCTGAACTGAGATAATAATAACCTTTGCACCTTTAGCGTTAGGTTTTAACTTCTAGGACGTAAAAAAGACAACAAAACCACAAAAAAAAAAAAAAAAACTGGAAGTCAACACATGAAGTGATCAGCTGTCACTGAGCCCATCACCGAGCCACAAGCTCCAGGAGTTACTCCGGAATAGACACATCAGCAACGTTCCGTTTGGTGATGGAAAGCCGGACTCGGCTGGTGATGTTCGCGGTGCTGCTGATGCTCCTGCTCGTCCCCGGGATCTCCGAGGGCAGGAAGGCCCGCGGTGGCCGGACACAGTCTCGCCAGTCCCAGCGGGAGCGCACGGAGCCGACCGAGAGTTTCCCTCTGGACTTCACAGCCGTGCAGGACGGCAACGTGGACACGTTCATGGAGCAGGTGAAGAACCTGGCTCAGTCCCTCTACCCGTGCTCAGCTCAGAAGCTGGAGGATGAGATGAAGCTTCACTTTTTGGAGAACTCCTCAGTGACCTGCAACGACGGAACCCCCGCCGGGTACGTTTCCCCCCGTTTCTCTTCTTGTAGTTAAACCCACTTCAGTAACGCGCGAGTCGCGAATGAGTCGGTTCTTAGAATGAATCGTTTAAGTAAGTCGGGTCTGACGAAACGATTCACAGGAGCAGAAATTTTTTTTCTCTTGAAAGTTTGCATAAAAAGTGTTTAATGTTTAAGTTAGATACACCTGTTATAGCCATTTATAACTGGTAAATAAATGAATAATAAATTGAAAGTGGTGGCAGGGTGCCTTGCACCTCCAGGGTCCGGGTTCGATTCCAGCCTTGGGTCTGTGTGCATGGTGTTTGCATGTTCTCATGTGCTTGGTGGGTTTCCTCCGGGTGCCCTGGTCTTCTCCAACAGTCCAAAGACATGCAGATTAGGCTAACTGGCATTCCCAGATTGCCCATTGTATGCATGTGTGTGTGTGTGTGTGTGTGTGTGTGTGTCCTGTGATGTATTGTCACCGCGTCCAGGGTACACCCCGCCTTGTGCCCTACGTCTCCTGGGATAGACTCCAAGCCCCTGTGACCCTATATGCAGGATAAAGCAGTATAGACGATGAGTGAGTGAGTGAATTGTCAAGTCAAGTCAAGTAGGCTTTTATTGTCATTTCAACTATATGCAGTGAAATGAAATAACGTTCCTCCTGGACCAAGGTGCTACATACATATAAATTAACAACGTAAATTAACAAAACTAACTATCTAACTAAGACACCTAATTAGCTGACTAGTTCAGACAAAATATACATATAAATTAACACCATAAATTAACAAAACTATCTAAATACTATACAAAAGACAACACAAAGTCCACGTGCAAATTTGCAAACAAGAGCAACAACATATCAATACTCTGTGGTAATGAGGTAAAGGGTTGAGGTGGTGCATGCAACTTGTCCATGAGACAAGCAGTGACACTGAGCTGTAAAGAAAGAGTTTTTTCTTGTTCATAATGAGGTATTTCATACATTTGTTTTGTGCATTGATAGAGGTCATAGTGGGCGGCACGGTGGTGTAGTGGTTTCCTCCCACAGTCCAATGATATGCAGGTTAGGCTAATTGGCGTTCCTAAATTGCCCGTAGTGTGTGTGTGTGTGTGTGTGTGTGTATATGTGTGTGTGCCCTGCGATAGATTGGCACCCTGTCCAGGGGGTACCCTGCCTCGTGCCCTAAGCCTCCTGGGATAGGCTCCAGTTCCCCACGACCCTGAATACAGGATAAAGCGGTATAGAAGATGAGTGAGTGAGTGAGAAATTACAGTGTGTTTGAGTCCTATGGGATTTCAGAGTGTCTAAATTAAGTCAAATTAATCAAAACTTGTCTAATATGATTCACTTAAAAGAATCAGTTTTGTAAATGATGTCCTAATGCCCGTCACCAGCACCCAGTGAAAGTTGCACATTGTTTTATTGAATGGTAAAGGATGTAAGTCATCTATGCAAACCGTTTTTTATTGAGTTTTATTGCTAAATATGCCATGCAGTATGGTCCAGGTTTTTCTTTTAAAAATTCTCATGACTCTATATCACCAGTGTAATGAAAAATCTTGTATTTTAATATGTAAACATAGATATACAGACAGAAGGAAAAAGAAAGAGAGTGGAAGAGAGAGAGAGAGAGAGAGTAATAATGATTATAATTCATTTTCCCTAGGTAGGATAAGCAAACATTTCTAGACACATTTTAATCCCATCGATATCCCCGTGTATAGTATGAGAAAAATGGTACGCATACAAGACAAGACTGCCATCATAAGAACCGTCACATGAGCATTTACCAGCATGCAATGATGGACAGGCACTTTAAGTATCAAGGTGAAGGAAATTCACTTGAGGAAATCAAAGTCAAGAGGAATCAATTCTCCACTTAAGAATAAAAGTAAGAATAGAATTCCCTGCATTCCCAGACAAACTTGTTTAATAAGCACCCTGTGAATGCTGAAAAGAGAAATATCCGTACTCGTCTTCAACGTGCAGACGTCTGGCAGGCAGTCGAGAGAGAATCGCTGGGTTGTGGTTTGACTGAGAAAAGCCAATTTGTGGCTTTACAAAAATAGTTCACGTTCTCCCGCTGTGCATTTGAAGCAACAGGTTGTACGTGTCTGTGGTGCGAGCTGAAAGTAATGGCGGAGTGATGACACTGTGTGTGACTTTGGGTTGGGAAATCATGATCTGGGGGGGGGGCGGCATTGTGAGATCGATCCTTTTTACAAATGTTTCAAGGTGCTCAGAGGGGGAAAAAAACTTATCCTGTACTTCATAAAAAATATAATTTAAATATTGCCTACATTCAGCTACTTGTTTTTAGTTTTAAATGACCCACAAGCAGAGTGGTTCTCCCAGATGAATGGTAGACGGATGCACCTGACTCGGGGTATCACTGAGTAAAGAATAGTGCGTGAGGTTTGTGTAGGGGATTAAATTGCACCACTACTTGGAGAGCGGCTCTGTTTTCTGTTATTAGCCGAAACGTCGAAACTAATCCAGACCAGGGTCTACAGCATGAGGCACACTGCTTCCTTACATGTTAAGGCGCAACAGTTTATTCAGCAAGGCCAGAGACACATCAAAGGGATTCCACGCCAAGAAACACGGCACTCCAGATCCAGGGCTATCTGGCTGCCATACTGAGAGTGTAACACGCACACCCATACACAAATACAAACATATTTTTTCTGTCCACATCTACATTCATTTCCTTAAACACACACTCACACACCCACTCACAGCTGTCTGCGAAGCATAATCAGTGATCAAAGAGGGCTTTCTGGTGAATGTGTGCGTGTGTGCCTAAAGACAGAGCATGTATACATGAAGATATCTAAGCATGTAGGTTCACAGCGTTTGAACCTTGCACACAGACGGTCACTTTCTCCCACCCTCCTCCCTCAGCTTTCACTCCCTCCATCCATCTCCATCTCTCTCATCCCCAAGATGAAACGATTCTCAACTCTCTCTCATCTTTGGCGCAATGTGTGTCTGATGGCTTTATTCTGGTGGGTTTTCCGCTCCTTCTTGATCTCTGTTATAAAGCAGTTGAAAGGGAGGATGGAAGAGAGTGAGAGAACATTGAGAGAGTGAACAAGTGGGGTTCCTTAGCAGCTGTCGGGCACCGAGGCGGACTTTTCTCTCCTTTAACATGGAACACATGGACTCACCATTTAATAGAGTAAAAGATGGTTGCAATATTTGCATAGAGTGCTATGGTTGTTCGTGTGCTTGTATGGGCAAAAGGCATGCGTGTGCCCTTAATTTTAACATCCTAATCATTCATGACCAAAGCATTAGCTTGATATTCCTTAACATTAAACAAATCAAATTCCATAATGGTGTAATAAAAAAAAAAATATTATCCACAAATTCATAACACAGACATGTCAGTTACATAATCGATATGTCAGGAATATGTTTCTGCAATCCAGTAGCAAACAGTCATTGGATCGGATATGCAATCCATGTCAAAATACAACAAGAAGACCGAGAGCCCTTTCGAGATCCCTGTGTTCTCAAAATAGCTTATTGATTAGTGACCTGGCACTCAAGCTACGCTGTGCCTGCGCTCAAAGGGTGCCAAAGCGCTTGTTTATCACCGTCAACAAAACGCCTGGTCCGTAGCCCTGCTGCGATGTCTTTGGAAATATCTTTTTCATTTCCAAGAAGAATGAATGGAGTCTGATGGGCAATTGAGCATGATTAGCTGTTGTGAAGCCACAACACGCAGTCCAGAAATTCAATAATTATTAATAGTTTTCCGAGAGCTTTGAAAAGGGCTCCAAATAAAACGAGGAGAGGGAGAGTGAGGGCTTTAAGCGTAAAATCAAACCCAAATGTTTCAATTTGCTGATCAAAGACGAAGGTTCAAGCGCGGAGCTTTTTTGGAGAGTAATATGATGCAAGCTGGCGGACTCTGGTGCCGATGAGATGCAGCGCTGTCCAGACTCAGCAAGGCTTGTTGGGGGAATAATCAAATATTATGGCTCCTCTATAAAGTCCTGTTTCTGGAAACATAAAGAAATAATATCGGTCATCGAAATAGGTGGTCTAAACATTTTAGCACGATGGCGATAAACTTGCATTTTTATAATCCTCTGAGTGGGAAACAAAAAGGCCTGATCTCTCTGTTGGTGCTGTGAGATCAGTTGGACTAGAGATCAAACCTAACCTGGTGGATATGATGCTCTTGCGCTCTTTTGCCTAAAGTGTTTAGATGATTAAAGACCTGTTCTTCCATGAAGAGTTTTACACAGGAGGATCATTGCAGATTGGGGAGATAATGTACAATTATTCCACACGAGGTTAAAAATAATTAGTCATCAAGATCAGGAGTGGCAGTCTAGAAAATCTTTAATGAGTAGGAATCGTGACGATGCCGCGGTCATCCCTGGTTGAGAAGGAAATCAGATTGGACACTGGACACTTGTTTTTCAGTGCTTTACTCTGAGTGTGATGCAGCACCAGTTGGTACCTTTTGTGTCATGGGAAGAGATAGGTTATGATAGAAATGACCAGAATTTGGAAAGGAGAAATGATAAGTTGGGTTGCACTCAACATCTGAGCTCATTTACACTGGAGAGCCTCCAGCACTCAGCAGCAGAATCCATGCTGAGATATCAGCATCACAGAACTAAAGGCAGAAGATGTGTATCTTTTTCGAGCATTCCTGTAGGTTAAGAATCTGCAAAAGAAAACTTTTAACATGGTCTAACTCTCATTTGGTTGCAGGTACTATCTAAAGGAGTCACGGGGAAGCAGGAGATGGTTGCTGTTCCTGGAAGGTAAATATACAAAGACTATGCGAAGACTGCCTTTATTTTAACCTTTACTTTATTAGAGATGATGCATTCACTTTTGCATGGATTCCAGGTGGATGGTACTGCTTTAACAAACAGAACTGTGACACCAGGTATGACACCATGAGGAGGCTGATGAGCTCTACCAGGTGGCCTCAGACACGCACAGGTGAGCTCAGCTGCATATTTACAATCCTTTAGTCCTCATGTCCCCCCCTCCCCCTTTTTTTTAAGGTCAGCTTATTTTGGTGTGGGTTATGTGAATACTGGGAGTATCTTTACAATAAAACACCAAGATTGCTGAGCTTGTTAATTGAGTGTTGCCTCTCGTTTAACAAACGTGTTCTCAAGTCTTTTCCCAAATATATGTCTTTGTGAGAGTCTGGGGATTTGAACACAGAACCTGCTTGGGAATGGGGATATGAGGTACATTTAGAAGTTTTTTTATGCTCACGTGACCCCAAGTAAAGACAAATCATATCATTTAAATAATATTTCATGTCCAACAACATAAATTAATCATATGGGGATCTCACCTTACACATGATAATTAAAACGTGTAAAAATTTGGTGCAAAAAAACAACAACGTGTAAAATATCAAAAAGTATACAGAAAGAAAACCACATGCGAATATACTTTGATCAGTCACTACACTAATGGCTCCAATTTAAGGTGAATTCTAAGGTGAGTATATTTGCAGGTGGTTTTCTTTCTGTATACATTTTCACATATGACATGTTTTTTTGCACAATTTTTTTTCCATATTATGTTTTAACTAGCTTCTATCAATCCTACTAATTGTTTGCAAGTAAGGAAAATCCTATCCCACTGTGTGTTGATTTAAGACAGTAGACACATTCGTAACATTACGTAACATTAACACCACATAACATTAACACATTAACATTAATAATTATATATCAGTAAACAGGTGACAGGTTCATGGGCACCCAAGTCTCACTTGTGCCTGTAGGGAGCAAATACCCGCTCTTCTGTTCCCATCCCATGGAAAAGCCAATGAAGCGCTCGCCAAAAACAGAAAAGTATCAGAACAATCATGGGGCTCAGCAGGCCTCCAACTTCTCCAGATCTCAGTCTGATCCAACAGGTTCAAATCTGAGGCCCCACCTCACAACCCTCAGCACCCAAAAGAACCACCGTTAATGTTGTGGTGCCAGACACCACAGCACGCTGCCTCTTCCTCATCCTCTTTTTGGTGAAACCAAATTGATTGATTACAGCAGCAGTTCTTAGGCACTAAAATATAAAACATCCGATGTATATTCATACAGTATGACCTGGTTTTGGGAAGTCCAGCTCTTTAGGATATTTAGGTAGAACCATTCACATAACAGAAAAATGTGTGCAGAAGTGCAGCAGGAAGAGGATTCTGGCAGGTCCGGAGATGGCAGGGAAATGTCCCTCTGCTGTGCTGGTTTAGAAATTGAGCTTCATTATTGATTTGATGCAGATTTTCCCCACCGTCCAAAGACATTCATTGTAGGCTGGTTGGTATTTCCAAATTGCCTGTAGCAGTTCATTTTCTTGTGTGAGTGAATGTTCGCTTGTGGATTGCCAGACGGTGGAGTCCTGACCGGCATAAATTCTCATAGAACAGTGACATGGAGTGAAGTGCAAGACCATCGCGGCCAGCCATAGCTTAGCAGCTTGAACGAACAGACTGAGGTGATGTCCTCCATTCAAAATGAGGCTGAAATACGGAAAGGAAAAAGCTCCCCGGATTAACTGCATAGCATGAATGTGATTCACGCTATTTTATTAGGCATATTTAAAATGCTTAGATTATTACAGGTCTATAACCCCAAATGGGAAAAAATTAGTCAGCAGCATCAATGCAGGATTTTTCGATAGAAGTCTGTTTCTCCTGTCATGCTTCTGGTTTTTACTTTTGAGTCACTGTAAATTATGCTGGACTCGTTAATCAGGTTGAGTAAGACGCTGTGGTTTGAGGTTTAAGTGTCACTGCTCTGATTCACCGTCCTGCTCTCTGGTGTAACAGCCTGTTATTTCGGTAAAAAAAAAAAAAGGACACTTCAAATGGAGCTATGTAATCTGGTTCTTGAATAAAAGCCACTAAGGCATGTACACACACTCTCTTTCGCTTTCTCTCACGTGCCATTGAGTTAAGTGAAGCCTTCCTGTTGGCACTCAGTTTGGCTACATGCTGACATTAATCGTAGAATTTGAAACAGCTTTGTAACAGAAAGTTTATATATATATATATATATATATATATTTGGGATTGGGGGTGATGCCGTTGATGATGCACAATGAAGATGAAGAGCATTACAATAATACAGTAACCATGCATTAATCGTGGTGTGTTTTGCTTGTGTTTCAGGTACAGGGATTCTGTCTCCAAAACCAGAGGAAAATCCACATTGGTGGAATGCAAACATGGCGTAAGTACCCCAGACCAGGACTCTCCAAACACACCCTGAAGCCTTTCCACTCTCTGTGAATAAGAGCTCTCATTAATGGAGGCTACACTCATTGCCAACCACTGCTACTGCCATCACACAAGATGTGTGCTTTAAACAAATACAGAGCCAAACACACACACGCACACACATACACCCTGCTTTAATGTAGAGTAGACCACCCAAGATTTGTAGGATAGGTTATATACATGTTGATGTATGGATTTATTCGTATGTCCAGTCATGGTCCTGAAGGATTGCATGCATAGAAACATGCAAAAAAATTAATTTAAAAAAAATTTTTTTTTACAAAGTCTGATCTGATTTACTAATAGTGTCTGCAAATAACTGCATCTTACAAATGAACAGCATAACATGTGTGGTCTGGTTTTATGTGTTTGCATTAGGCAGGTTTTGTCAGAAACTATCATGATTAGATATAGCTGAATAAGACTGGAATTATGTATATACTTCTTGAGCCTGCCTTTTTACAGGAAGCTTTGTCACTTGGAATGTTGGCGTTTCAGCTAGAGTTAGCTTTGGCGAAGACCATCATGACGTCAGTGTCACATGCACTTAGCCGTTCGACTCCTCAAAGGCTAAATTATAAAAACACACGAAATGATCCTTTACTGGGCATTCATACTTATTTATGAAAACAGACAAGAGTGCATTTGCTGTCCTGTTGTGTTGTTTGGCCCGGGGTTTTACAAGCGCTAAACTCTGCTATTAGCGCTAATAATGCTGTTAGCAAAGTTACCAAAACATTAGGCTGTTCAGCTGCTTTAAAATCAAGTTCAAGTTTCACTATAAACACAAAAATAAGCTAGTCTTGTAATATAATGTATTAGAGGGGTGTATTGATTTTATGGCAGCAGGGTGGCTTAGCGGTTAGCACTGTCCACGTTCTAAGTTTGATCCCTGCTTCGGGGTCTGTGTGCATGGAGTTTGCATGTTCTCCCTGTGCTTGGTGGGGTACCTCCGGGTACTCCGGTTTCCTCTGACAGTCCAGACACATGCAGATTAGGCTAATTCTCAAATAATTCTCAAGTGGTATGTGAGAGTATTGGCCAGAGTCGTAAAATGGGAATAAACACAATGGTACTCACCACTGGCCTGTATGGCCCCTAGTTGGTTTACAGATGTTCCTAAATGGATGGATGAAAGACTGCTTTTATAATATTGCACATTTATTGCCACTTTTCTGATGCACCTCACAACTACATTATTAGCTAGGTTTCCAAGAGTCATGTTCGACTCTTCCTAGTTCCATGATGTAACTCCCACAACACTTTCGTTATGTCTGTGCGTATGTAATATGTGGTAACAGAATAATCATGTGACAAATTCGTAGTAAATCAGAGCCTATATGCATAGACTAGTTTGGCCTGCCTGACTAGTGTACTGTATATTTTTGTATGTATTGCAGATTCATCCCTTACTGCTCCAGTGACGTGTGGAGTGGAGCCTCGCCAAAGACAGACCAAAGTAAGTGGTCATCCATGAACACGTGTGTTTGTTCATCGTTGTTTGATTCTGTGGCTCCTAAACTGCAAAACATTATGAAACATTATCAAAAGGTTCCAACAGTTTTTGGTAATGACATTCAATTACACTTCACTTTACATATGACATCAATATTTTAGTGGTTTAAATAACCACTTGGCTGACAGAACATGAAGCAAATGTTTTTCTGTTGCCTCATGAATCATGTTTTTATTTTTATTTTTACTCCCATATGCAAGTCACTATGAGGTTCTGTAACATATCTCTAATGCTAAATAATTCCATGAGTTTGGTATTAATTCCTTTTGTTCGAAATTTGATTGATTCTGTGTAATTATATGCCGCCTGGGCAAAAAAAAAGTCTCGCAATCGAATATTTTGTTCGACCGCCTTTATCTTTGATTACAGGGCACAATGTGGTGGCCAATTCATGTGTAAAAATGATTCCTCATGCTTTATGAACCACTCTTTCATAATCCGAGTAGTCAGCTGACTTCATTTTATTGGCACATAATGTTGCCTAGACCTGACCCCAGATCATAACACTACCTCCCATGCCAGAGGCTTGTACAGTGCATGATGGGTGCTTCACCTTAATGCGCTTCCTTTCCTACCTTGAAACGCTCATTGCGCTGGAATAGGGTCAGTCTGAACTCACCAGACCACATGACTTTTTTCCATTGCTCCAAAGTCCAATCTTTATGCTCTCTAGCAAATTGAAGGATTTTATTCCCCCTGATCAAGCTCTCTAACTAGTGGTTTTCTTAAACAGCTGTTTAGTCCCAATCCTGTTGCACTGTGCATATAATTTAACTTTTACACAAAGCTGTGATTTCTACTTTAGTTTTTGGGATGCGACTTAACCAAGCGTTTAAGTGATCTCTATTTATGAACATCTGCAAAGTTGATGGTTGGGCACTATCCTTTCCAATGTATAAAAAACATGTTGCAGGGTTCCTATCCCAATATCAGTCATTTCAATACAATACCATTTTACATTTCTATACTTGTTTTCTTTGCTTGATGCAGGTTCAATAATTTGATCGTTCTGAAATGGCGACTTTTTTATTGTCCAGGCAGCATGTGATGATCTGTGCATCTTAAAGTATCAGGTGACATTTAATAGACATAACTTTTGGTTTGGTTTGATTTGTTACAGATAAAATGATTTAGTCACTTATATTTCAACAAACAGATTGCAAACAAATATTCTTGTATGTATGTGTAT
>JAOTQY010000003.1:6069527-6083799 GCA_026413445.1 Dolichallabes microphthalmus
TGGAGGGCCACAAAATACATAACCAAAAACAATTAATTAATAACCTAATATCTTTCCTACATAGGTCTTAAAAAAAGAATAAGATCAGATTATACTCCTGCTGGTTTTATGTCCAAAACATATGTTTTTATATAGCTTTGAATGTTAACTGAATTAGAGACTTAAAGTTTCAGGGAGCTGATGCCATAAAAATGGTGCTCTCTAAGCAAACATTTAACCATCTGTTTAGGTTTTTTTTTATTCTTGGAATTGAAAACAAGCCAAGGCCATGTGAGAGCAAGTCAGATAGACGATATAGTGCTAGGCCATGTAAGGATTGATGACAGGAATAGCAATTTGAAATCGATACAGAATTTCCAGTGTAGGTCAGACGAGATTGGAGTGATGTGGTCGACCTTCCTGGATCTAGTAAGCACTCTGGCAGCAGTGTTCTGGACACGCCGTAGCTTATTTAGGGATGCAGCAGGACTGGTAAACAGGAGTGTGTGCCAATAGTGCAGTTACAAATGTGGAAGAAAAGAAGCGCACTTTACTTTGGCCAATTTACATAAATGTTCGAACGCAGTTCTGGAGCTAATGCTTTTATGCAGTCTGCAGTTATGCAGGTTTCATTTGTGCATGACAGCTGAGACAGATGCCATGTATTTAACAGTGTCTTTCATTCCCTCCACACCTTTAGATGACTATGCATTCATGGGATCCTTGATCATTCAGGAGGTTGTTAAGGAACTCCTGACGAAAGGCCTGGATAATGCAAAGGTTCTCCTGTTAGCTGGAAGCAGGTCAGTACACCGTGTGTGTGTGTATTGGGGGGGGGTGTCTATTAGTGATATATATTTTTTGATATACAAAATAAGTTCTGAGGCAGGGCTTTAGATTTGTTCTCTCACACCTCTTAACACACCTGTACCAAGATATAAGAGTACACACATTTCTTGTCTCAGGTGTTTTGGAAGCTGTGAGAAAGGTATGAATAGTATTGTTTAACAGGACAGATACATTGTTTTCAAGAAAGTCGTGCCTTTTTCAATATTTTTATCATTGAAGTATAGGTATGATCAAAGCCATGCCTGTTCACAGTGTGTATATTTGACCATACCTTTTAAGCAACTTGAAAACTTGTTTAAGCAACTTGTTTGCTTTCCAGTAAATTTTTTTTTTTTACAAAAATATGAATTAGATGCACACGTCTTTTATAACCTAAATGTAATCATGTAACAGTTTGGTTTATGCAGCCTGGTAGCTCAGCCACATGTACACCTTCATATTCATTCCAATCATCCAATCATGTGGCAGCGACACAATGCATTATATTATACAGACACAGATCAAGAGCTTCAGTTAATGTTCACAAAAAACATGGATTGCAAATGGGCCTGTTTGTATACTTCACAAAATTGCTAATATTATTGATAAGAGAGATCTGAGTACAATGGCTAGACTGCTTTGATTTGACAGGAAGACTTTGTATAATTTGTCTTTGTATAAGACATTTTATCTGTAATGGACAGAAAAGCATCTCAAAACACGCAAAGCATCAAACAGAGAGGCTACAAAAGCAGAACGCTATTCGCATATTTAACATGAATGTTAACTGTCACTCAGGACCGGTTTCGATTTCAAGCCAATCAGATGTCTTAGGTTCAAGATATAGTAAAAATGTCACTGTTTCCTCAACAGGCTTTACTTACAGGCTTGTCAGAGTTCCTCAAACCATTTAGATGGTTGCTGTGGTACTCTGTAAAGGAGTGGGTTGCACCATCATGCGCAACTGTTTCTCTCGAGGGAGAGCAAATGAGAGATGTAAGGAAAGAAAGAAATCACATAACGTTTATTCAAACTGTTTTTATTTCTAAGATGACATTATTTCTAAGCTGATAAAAGACAGTCATGATCTTTTATCTTTTATTGAATACACCCATCAAACACAAACACTATTCATGTCACCAAACGCCACCTGGACTTCCAATCAATGAAATGAGAATGGAGGTGTGGGTTAGAGCTAAGTCAACTTTAAAAACACTCAAACAGTGTCAATGCGCTATTCACTGCAGTATCAGCCGACGCTTTAAAAAACGGAGATCTCAGAAGCCCTACGATCAAGAGTTGTTGATTCGCATGCAGCATGAAAAGGTTACGGCATAATCTCAAAAAATAAAAAAATAAAAAAGTCCAGATATCCATCAGTGCACAGTTAGACAAATTGTCTATAAATGGAAACGATTTTGTACTGTGGCTACTCTCCAGTGACGTGGCCGCCCAGCCAAGACCGCTCTGAAGACACAACACAGTGTCTTCATTCACAATGTTGAATGAAGTAAAAAGAATAGAATCCTAGAGGAATAGCTAAAGTCTTGAAGAATTCATTGAAGCTGGATAACATCTCTGTTCATGAGTCAACCATACATAAAACAATGAACAGGCATGGTATCCATGGCAGGCCGCAGAGGAAGCCATGGCTCTCCAGAAAAACATTCGAATCTTGCCAAAGACCACCATGACACTCCAGAACACTACTGGGAAAATATCTTGTGGACAGATTAAATGAAGATAGAATTGTTTGGGAGGAACACACAGCACTACGTATGGCATAAGAAATAGAACTGCATACCAACATAAAAACATCATCCCAACACTTGAAGTATGGAGGCGGCATCATGATTTTGTCTGCTTTGCTACCTCTGGACCCGGACTGCTTGAGATTTTGAAATGGGGAAAATGAATTCCCAAGTTCATCAAAGCATCCTGCAGGAGAATGTCAGGCTGTCTGGCTGCAAGCTGAAGCTCAGAAGAAGTTGGCTGATTCATCAGGACAATGACCCTAAACACTGAAGTAAATATACTAAATAATGGCTTGATAGACAAAAAAATCAGCCTTTTAGAGCATCCAGTCAGAACCCACACCTCTAGCCAACAGAGATGCTGTGGAATGACCTCATGACCTTTCACACCAGACAACCTAAGAATATCACTGAGCTGAGGCAGTCCTGCAAGGAAGAATGGTTCAAAAATGGTTCTCCTGAACGTCATGCAGGTCCAAAGGTTCTGGAAGCATAGAACCTGTAAAACTTGTTGCTTAAATGAAAGCATCTTGGCTTTTGGTAAAAGTTTAAAAAGCAAGAAATCTGTAGTGTCTGTAACCATGGCAAATCCATGTCTTTTGCATTTTAGAATAATACACTCTTTTAGGTTTATGTGTTTTCTAGATTGGCCAAGTTTCATCGGATCGACCATTAAGACACTACATGAAATTGTATTTAGCAAATGTCTTTCTGATAAAAATATAAATGTGTATGCATAAAAAGAAGCATGGATCAGGAGATAAGAAGCATTAAGTATTATGAAAAATGGTGTTCTACAGTATGATCCTATCTAAAAATTCACTGTTTCACCTTTGTGTTTGTACTGTATGTTCTCCCTTTGCTTAGTGGGTTCACTTCAGGTACTCCCAGTTTCTCCAGTCCAAAGATGTGTTGCAGGCTGACTGACATTTCATAAATGTCAGTAGTGTGTAATTGGACATATGAGTGTTTGTGCCTGTTTGTTACCAGAGGTTTGGGAACCTCAGCAAGTTAACATCCCCTTCCAGTAATAAGTGCTGGTGTGAAAGTTGCTTTGGCCAATCGTCGCATAGCATGTCTGCTTGGATGTTTTGATGGATATTGGGTTCCCTGTTGAGTCTTCTGAACGATTTTTCTTATTGTCATCTCAGGGATTTTTTCCTTGCCCCCTGTCGCCCCGACTTTCTGATCAGGGACAAACTGATCATAATCATAATTTAGCTGTATTTCCTCACACTTTTTCGAAGCTGCTTTAAGACAATGACCATTGTTAACATAAATAAAACTGAATCAAGCTGAGTTGAATTGGATGTTCAAAACCATGTGTGTGTTCATCAGTGCTGGAGGTACAGGCGTTCTGCTGAACGTGGACCGCGTGGCTGAGCTCCTGAAGAGTGTGGGCCACAGCTCGGTTCAGGTGAGAGGGCTAGCCGACTCGGGATGGTTTCTGGACAACAAGCAGTACCGCTGTACGGACTGTGTGGACACCATTGGGTGTGCCCCAACCGAGGCAATCAAAAGGGGAATCAGGTAAAGAGTCGGAGAAGTGCACGCGGTGGAAAAAAAAGCCAGTAAAGAAAGCAGGGGTTCTCATGGTGCTCTTTGTGCTTGCAGGTACTGGGGCAGTGTTGTACCTGAGCGCTGTAGACTGGCTCACATAGGCGAAGAATGGAACTGCTTCTTCGGATATAAAGTCTACCCTACCCTGAAAAGTAAGAGAAATGCTGCCCTCTAGCGTCTGTATGGCGCATAAGAGCAAAACTGAATATTCATAAAAATTTACCTCATCCAAAAAAAAGTATTATCCTTTTTTTCTGTTTCTCTTTCTCTCAGGTCCAGTGTTTGTGGTGCAGTGGTTGTTCGACGAGGCCCAGCTGACAGTTGATAACATTCACCTTACGGGGCAGCCAGTGCAACAAGGCCAGTGGCGTTATATCCAGAACCTGGGCATCGAGCTCAGGAACACTCTAAAAGACGTCCCGTACGTATTCACACGTTTCATCAGTGAAAAGGTTTTCAGCATGAAAGAACAACAAGACAATAAAATATTATGTACATTATATTATACAATGTACAATGATCAGCCATAACATTATGACCATCCATCTAATATTAAGTAGGTCCCACTTTGCCACCAAAACAGTAATGACGTGTCTTTCTATCACAACCTTTTCATCAATTTAAGCTACACTAGATCTTTTCTTGGATCAAACTACACGGGCCAGCCTTCAGTCCTCATGTACATCAGTGAGCCTTGGCCACCCATAACCCTTTTTACCCAGTTCACCAGTTTTCCTTTTTTGGATCGCTTTTGACCCAGCTGCCTAGCCATCACAATTTGGCTCTATCTCATTACAATGGCGGCTGAAAGTGGGTGGAATATATTAGGCAACAAGTGAACCTTTTTTCATGAAGTGGAAGTGTTGGAAGCAGAAAAAATGAGCAAGCATTAGGATTCTGATGTGGGCCAAATTTTGATGGACATACTGTACAGTAGGACTGGGTTAGAGCAATTGCAGAACTGCAGGTCTTGTGTGATGTTCCTGGTCTGGAGTGGTCAGGCCCTACCAAAAGTAATCCACGGATGGAAAACTGGTGAACTTGCAACAGAAGGTGGCAAAGGTTTGCTGATGTACATGAAGAGCAAAGGCTGTCCCATGATCCAATAATGCGCTAGCGTAGATCAAATTGATGAAAAGGTTAATGCTGGGTGTGATGGAAAGGTGTTAGAACACAAAGTGCATCACTCTTATGGTGACCAAAGGCAGGAGCTACTCAATATTAGTTAGGTGGTTGTAATGTTATGGCTGATTGGTGTATATTATGTACTGAAAAATAAATTACTTTCACTAAAATGTCACCAAACATCAAAACAGGGCAGACAAAGCACAATTTAAGAAAAATCAAACATTTTGGGTTTTGTTTGTCATTAACAGGGCCATGTTTGCACCTGCCTGCTTATCACATGAGATCATCACAAGAAAGTGAGTATTCAAGCATTTTCCTGTCCTACTCTACTTTTCTGATATCGATGTTCATTCTCCAGTCAGCCTGCAATTCCCTTCTTTAAGTTCTCCACTCGCGGCTCTCTTTCCGTAGTTACTGGATGGACGTGCACGTGAAGGGTACGTCTCTGCCTCGCGCGCTGCAGTGCTGGGACCGCAGCTTCCAGAACAGTCTTCGTAACAACAGCAGCCATCGCTCTCCGCCACGCGCATGTCCGCTGCATCTGATCGACAGCTGCCCGTGGCCTCACTGCAACCCGACGTGTCCTACGATCCGAGATCAGCTGACCGGACAGGAAATGAGCGTCATCCAGTTCCTCACTCACATGGGCTTCGACGTGCAGCGCATGGCACAGCAGCAGGGCATGGAAGCTAGCACCCTACTGGGCATGCTCAATAATGGCAACTGAGCCATGTAGACAGAGAGACGCTGAAGGAAATCACACACACTCACATATACGACATTATCATTGTATAAGTTAAACAGCAATATGGCAATATGAACCGATGATTCCTTTTAAAGGAAGATGCCGTTTTCGTACCTATAGCGTACATGTGATTACCAGACAAAAAGAAATAATTAGACAGTACTGAGAAAAGGAACAAAAACAATCCACGAAACTTATTTGTAAATCTAAGGACAAGTGCAGACACTGTAAATAATATATCAAATATACAACTATACAACTGCAACCATTAATTAATAAACTGTTAGAGAAAGACGTACAAAAGCTGCCTTTAGTCAGTTTTTCAACACTGCCACAGAAAAACCTTAGATTTCCATTTGTAGCTGTGTTGTTTCAAAGCACCTTCCCATAAAATTAACCCCATCACTGCAACCTAAACTAAGAACTGTGTACAATATGTGGCACACTGTCCCCTCACACCTCCAGGGTCGAGGGTTCGAATCCCTTCTCGGGTCTGTGTGCATAGAGCTTACATGTTTACCCTGCCTCGTGCTCTAAGTCTCCCGGGTTAAGCCCCAGGCCCCCCTGTATACAGTCTGAGTGAGTGTCCAAAGAATTCATGAAAAGATGGCAGCAAGGTGGCGTAGCAGGTAACATAGCTGCCTCACTAGGTTCCCTGTTTGATGTAGAGCTTGTGTGTGGACTGTTCCATTTTCTCCCTGTATCTAAGTTTCTAGGTCTTAGATATGAGAGAGTGTGTGCATGTGTGTGTGTGTGTGTGTGTGTGTGTGATGTCTGCCTGATAGTCCTGCCTTTACTTTGAGGCTTTCCTACAACATGAATATACTGCAAATATACTCAAGACTGGATAACGTTTGTTCATTATAAGTGTGGTCTATAAGTCTCGACAGCTTTTCTCAGTACTGAATAATTCTTGTCTGTCTTAAGACACTATGGTTGATGGTGATCAGGTTAAGAATGATCTTTATTCTTTTTCCTTTCTTTGTATTTCTTTTCGGAGGATATACAGAGTCTATGTTTTAACCGAGGATGCAAAATCCCCACCGAAACACATATAATATATATTTGATCTGCATAGTAACGAAAAATGTTTAATGATAACGGGACGGGTAACCCTCCAGACCTCACTGTTTAAAAGCCATGTGGATGTAGTTTCACTGTAATGATAAGCTTTTTTTAATTTTTATTTTTATTTTAATAATACACCCTACATTGCAAACCGTAGCAAGGGGTCTTTTTATTGTGTCTCAAGATGTCAAGCTCATGAATCGGGTTTTTTTGAGGGGGGGGGGCGTCAGCTTTTTCATGTTTGGATTGTGCAGGAGGACCATGGCAGCCTAGGATGAGACGGACTGTTAAAACAGAAGCCCTGTGGTGCTACAAGAACATTTTGAATTAGGTTCAATCGTTTTATATAGCACTTTTTTTTTTTTTTTTACAGTTCCATAACAGACTCTCACAGAACTGTACAAGGAAATGAACTGGTTTCCTCAGGATGAGCCGGACTGTTTATTCCACTAGAGGAAGGAAGAGACTGCTAACCCAGGAGGAGAGGCGCTGCTCACCCCACATGAACTCATGGGCATTTATTATTATTATTTTTAAAGAGAATTACATGCTATTTTTAAAGAACAAAAAAAAAATCAGCTTTTAAACTCGGTCATATTTTGTAATGCTCCTAAAGAGAAGATAAGCTTAAGAAACACTGATGAAGTTATCTATTTATTTTATTTTGTGAATCATATTTATGAGTAACTGAGACAGAGAAGAGATTCTCTGTAAAGTGTACATACCTTTTCACTTTTTCTTTGCTGTTTTGATCGCATGTCTTTGTAATAAATCTTTATGATACATTATAATCATGGCAAGAAATGTTTACAAGTTTGACATTTTTTACTACAAAAGTTACATCAGTGAGTTTTCGGCCATGATAAATTCATTAGGATTTTGTCCTTTGCGTTTCTTCCTTACAGTTTTATGCTTGCTGAATTCCCAGGTCTGAAGTAAATCTGATTGTAATGTAAATCATAGGTTTATATCAATGTGCTCGTTCTAATACATTATTATTTAACGTTATTCTATAAACATATTTACATTACATGGCGGCCACAATGGACGCTCCATATAATCTCTCCTTCTACATAACGCTTATCCTGTTCAGGGTCGCGAGAGCAGATGCCTTTGGAATGTGGAAGGAAACCCACCAAGCACATGGAGTACATGTAAACTCCATGTACACAGACCTGTAGAGGGAATCAAACCCCAACACTGGAGGTGCGAGGCCATAAGGTTACAACCACTAAGCCACCTTCACATAATCTAAGTCGAATAATAAAAAGACTAATAAAGCATGTTATATAAGAATGAACAGAATATAGCGGATACAGTGAAACTTTTTGTTGATTCTTGCTTAACAATAGAAGGAGTCTCTAACATCAGTGCTTTGTAAAACGCATTACGTTTTTGGCCATGGTAAAACAAAGGAATTCGTCCTTTCTGTTTCCTCTGTAACATAAAAAAAAGTCACTTTTATGTTTTATTACCTACAAGACAGAAAAGTAAAAAAATGCTGATGAAGAAACGTCTACTTATAACTACTACTGTACAATGTGAGTCATAACCTGGCTCATGGATGTTCTATGGATTAAACAAAGAATAACCTGGCTCATGGATGTTCTATGGATTAAACAAAGAATTAAACACTATGAGCATTTTGTAAAAGCCAATTAGCCTACAAAGCATATCTTTGGACTGTCAGAGAAACCCAACAAGCATGGGGAGAACATGCAAAGTCCATGTCAGAGAACAAAAGCAAACATTAAAACTCTCAAACCTGGAGGTACAAGGCAACAGGCAACAGTGCTAATCACTAAATGCAACTTTAACTGGTAAAAGATAATTAATTAATGAACAATTATTTGTAAGTTACAAATTGTAACCATAGGCTGTTCATACTGTACAAGAGGAAAAATCAGTTCTTGTTGCAGGAGTAGAATCCCTATCAGGGCTTGTTTCAGGACATCACAGCACATCATAATCATCATCATCACAATCCATTTTTATAGAACATCACCCCCCCCTTCCCATCCAAGATTGTAATACAGAACAAACATAACAGTAGTGTAGTGTTTCCCTAAAAACAAAATTACAAAATGACTGACAGCTTGACTCTGCTTCACAGATGTCCAGGGGCTGGTTCCAACAGTAAATACTATAATCTTGGTTTGAGACAGAACTCATGACAAATGCTGTGAATGTAAATGACAAGAATCATGATGACAGAGACTGTTTTTTAAAAAAAAAAAAAACTAATAGATTAGCACCTTAAGATGTGAGTTGACCAAAATAATGACAAAAAAAAATATCAGCCGCTTTGATATCATCTAAAATTTTTTAGCATTTTTAGATAAAAAAATAAAATGTCACTCTGTTCCCTGCAAAACATTTTATAACTGTGATTAAATATTGCCACAGCATCCTAGTGGTCAGAATGTAAATGTTCAGGAAATTATGATTTTGCATTGTGTATCACAGGTATACCTTAAATGTAGACTTTACATATTTACAAATTTATTTAAAACACAGTAATACAAAAATGATAATATAAAATCACTTTCTGTATGAAAACAGTTAAAAGACATGACTAAAATGGAACTATCCCTTAGATCAGTGGTTCTTCCCTCCGGCGTTTGAGTAGCCACCGTGTATCATTTGTGATGAGACACTGTAAAAACCCTTAGATTTAAAATACATTAAATTGTTCTTTACATATTACATTGACCATTATATAAATATGTTGTTCACAGCCTTGCTTACATAACTATGTTTTCTCAGGTGCATACAGTATATCGCAGTTCATTTCCTGTTACAACATCGGTTTCCTACTTTCTTGAACGTAAAATGTTTTACTAGAAATATACCAGAAAGCTTTTCTAGAACTGTGCAAGTCCATGCAAGATAAAAACTGTTTTTCAAAACTGGTTTGAGGAATAATAAAATGTTTCTGTGCAGTAAAGTAAAAGCTTAAGTCCATTGATCGGTGTGATGCCAAGCTGTAAGTAATGCCTGTGCAGAACCAGCTGTGTTACTTCTGTTAGCCTGTAACATAGATCTGCAACAGCAGGGGGCTCCAGTTGCAACTTAACTCTTTTCCCACTGAAGAGCTGGTGACTTCATGGCAAAGTCATGTGAAACTGGACTCCTGAAATGAAAAAATGTGATAAGAGACGTAAAAAACATTTCATTTGCAAGAACAAATGATGTGTTTTATGTGGGTGAGACAGAGGTGTGAGGCAGACTAACCTCTCTGGTTGCCCTGCTGTGATGCTCGGAACGTGGACGTTTCTGCTCGTGGATGTCTTGTAATCGAGTAATAAGGAACTTCTTGTCTTCTCCCTCCTGAACATGAGAATGCAATGAGGTTTTTTTTCAGTGTTCACTTTTTTCTGCACTAAATGGTCATGACCCATGGGTGGGGATATCTATGTCATCTACAATAGCTCTTTGACATCAGTGTAAAACCATGCTAAAACATATACGAGTTTGGTGGTTTTCACTGAAGCCACAGAGATAAAGCCTACCCAAAAAAAAAAACATTAAATCATCAGGCCATCCCATAGCAAAGAAACGCCAAGATGAGTTCTCATGTTAATCTCTTAACCATCAGAAATGAACTGTCTTTGAGACTTGAATGAGATTTAGGCATTTTCTGCATCTTCTCAAAGGTGTCTCAAATGTGGCTCATTATCTTTAAATCTCAGAGATAGTTTACATTTGTCTTGTGTGCAACTCGCATATGCAGAAATGAGCCATCTTTGAGACTTGAATGAGATTTTAGCCGTTTTCTCAATCTTCTCAAATGTGTCTCAAATATGGTATTGGCCCGTTCTTGTAGCCCTTACATGCAGCAAGCAACCAATTTTCCTTCTCCTTTCTGACTGATTCTTTTCACTGGAAAATTGTCACAATTCTGTGGCCTGTGTAATACTTTGAATTGAGCAGTGTGACACTTTATAATTTTATATAATATAATATAATTTATAGAATTTTTTATTTTATATTTTCTCCCTAATTTAGTCGTGTCCAATTCCGAGAATCGCAGTGGTAAAGGGCAAGCACTTTACCACTGGGCCACTCGGAGGCCCACACTTAATATCTTTGTCAGGTTGCGTGACATTTTGTATAATTTAGTGTCTTGATTTGACAGATCTTGCTGGTGTCTGTTTTATTATGTGAATTGTAAATTTATTATGCGGTATGCTGTTAACTGAGGATTTTTGATATATTCAATAAAACTATAATATTTCTAATTTGTTTCTTGCATCTCATTTATATCTGACTTTAATCTCATTATGGTCTTATATATGGCTCATTTGCTTCTCCAAATGCAGTTCTGTTTCTCATATACATCTCAGATTTCTCAAATGTTTCTCAAAAGTATGTCTCGCTTTGTTTCTCAGTTATGTCTCGCTTTGTGTCTCAGTTATGTCTCTCTGTGTCTCAGTTATGTCTCTCTGTGTCTCAGTTATGTCTCTCTGTGTCTCAGTTATGTCTCTCTGTGTCTCAGTTATGTCTCTCTGTGTCTCCTAAGTGGGGTTTAGGAGAAATAGAAAAGACAAAGTTGAGCTTGTAATGAGACAGCTCAATTCAGTCTCATGAGACAAGACAAAGCTTATTCTGAGCAACAAAATTTATAGCAGGAAGTGTCTGTCACAAATATGATGGTGTTTTTATCACCCGCAGTGTCTAATGCACGCTTTATTAATTTGCAGTCCAAACACCATATATGCAACCAGTCTAAAGTGTTTCAGTAAACTGAAGAAAACTGTGTGAAGAAACTGCCAATAGTGCATTGCCTCCTGATTTCTACCATGACCTAATATCTAAATAATTTAGCTTAAGGCAGCTCAGCGGACAAGAGACACCCACGGAGATATTAAGTTTATCCTTTATTCATCACATGTATATTGTGCATATACTGCACAGTAAAATTTCTTATTCTTCTCACATCCCAGGGTTGTTACGAGGCTGAGGTCAGAGCTCAGGGTCAGCCACTATACAGCACCCCTTGAGAGACAGGGTCAGAGACCTTGCTCAAAGGCCCAACAGTGGCAACTTGAGTCATAACAGGCTGACTTCAATTTTACTTATTAATTTGTTGTAAAAAAAATAAATAAACAATTACATATGATAACAGAAAAATTATTAAAGGCAAAACAAGATTTTTTTTAGTTTTTGTGCGGTAAGTTCAAAACATATCAGATCTCTTCAGATAATGTGGAAATAATCAAAAGTTTATTTTTGCAAAAGAAGCACCACTGTGAAATTGTCTTATCTTTAAGCACAAACTAAACATTTTTGTCTTGTCCATAGCCATGAATATTACTTAATGTTCAGAATGAAACGTTATCTCATCATTCAGTCAGTTTTGGTTTTTTTGTTGCTAACCCAGACATTTGTAAGGAAGGATTTTTTTTTTAATAAAAACCCATTTTTATAAATTGAAGGTACATGATTTATGAAACAAAAGACGGATACCCTATAATGCAATCTGGTTCCTCACAAGGTTTCTTCCTCATGTCTTCTCATGAGGTTTTTCCTTGCCCACAACATACTCAATAACGACAAAATGATAAAGCTATAAATTTGTAATTTAAAAAATGACTTCAGAATATTTTATTCCTGGAAAGCTGCTTTACCTGGATTGAATTGAACAATCCAGAATGGCCACTCTTATAACAGATTTAATATGTGTGGAAATAAATGAACCTGATGTAAACGTCATTCATTTTTTTAGTATCCTTAAAAAGGTTTTAGGCACACACTTACATTTTCAATCTGTTCCTGTAGCAGCTCAATAATCTTCCTCTGTCCATCCACCACTTGGCTGTGGAAATAGATAACTATTCTGGAGAAGAAAAACCAAATAGGTATATTAGTCATAGTCATGTTTTTAGCTTATTTTTCTTCTCTTGCACGCATCAGATTTATTTATCCAAGGTTTGTTAAATGAGAAAAGACAGGAAAGGTCTGACTTACATGAAGATTCCAGCACTGAGAAAGAGGAAAAAGGGGTTCTCCACCAGGTATGAATGAACAAAAGGAAGCCAGGTCAGATGAGTGTTATTAGAGGCCAGCTCCTTCACCCATATTTTTCCTGCTTGAAACATGGTGACGAGGCCACGGAACGGCCCACAGTTCTCGGAGGGTCTGATCCTGCACCACAGGAACATGTCAGAACATGTGGAAGGAGGACGAAAGAAAGGAGGAAGTACAAATTTGATCACATGAGAACAAAGAATCAGAATTTGTAAATGACTCGCTAACTCACGTCCACATGGTATAGGTGACGCACACCGATGCACCCAGGAAAGATGGGAAGCAGAGGAGGGTAATGAAGAAGGTGGTCATCTGACTCGCCCTCCATGCCTTTCTGGGAGCCTGACAGTTCATCATCAGACTTGTCTACATGATAGAGTATGTAAAATATTTATGCCTATATTTAGGGCTATGATAACCATTTCACTCCCTTTTTCGCTTAGGTGACTAATGCTAGACTGTGGAAACCTTATGGCTAAATATTCTGAATTAATGCAAAGGCAGTCTATTTGCATCATACTGCATTTCCTCTTATTTTAAGTAACCTAAATCTTAAAATGAGAAACTACCTCAATGAGTAATTTGTCAATATACATGTCCAGATTTTAATCAATTTAGAGTTACATTTAATGTTGTGGAGTATCCATAAAACATGTTTCTATTATCATTTATAACAGTTACAAACCTCTCCTGTTTTTGCTCTCTTTTTTGAGGTCAATGAAGGTCAACAATAATTGTAATGCATTAAACTTCACATGAATTTAAAAAATGCCAATGCTCACCTTTTTCATGTAGAAAATCAGGAACAGCTTGATAACCTGTACCATAGGCAGGAGGGGTGAAAACAGAACTCCCAACCTGCACACAACCGCACAACACATTAGTCAATTTCTAAACCACAGACTGCATATTAATGCCATTTTCAGACGGTGTGTCAGCTACATTAGGCTTATATTCAGAGCAGCAACCAGGGGTGCTTTTCTGTCCATGTTCTAGGAATGCCTGAGGAACATAAAGTGAGAACAACATGGTTCCTGACTCAATGACATATCGCAATTTATGTGGCATATATGTGAATATATTTATTCATATTTGTATTTGAGGAGATAAAATGTTGCTGTTCCTCACTCTCTCTATCTATCTATCTATATATACATACACACACACACACACACACACA
>JAOTQY010000003.1:6096136-6107861 GCA_026413445.1 Dolichallabes microphthalmus
AAGTTTCCTGGGATAGGCTCCAGGCCCCCGCGACCCTGTATATAAGGATAAAGCGGTACAGAAAATGAATGAATGACTGAATATATAACATTTGAAAGTGGCGGTAAGTCTTCGTGGTTACCTAAGTATTCTGATTTTATAGTGTTGCTGTCCTGTAAATTTGCTTGAAAATAGTTGTTCAACAAAAGAACATTTGCAGGTTTATATACAGGTTTACATTGTATACTATTTTTGTGTAAGAAACTATATTCATGTTATATCACATTGACATTTAATAAAAAACATGATATTTTATTTTATTGTATATGACAGATTTTTTGTGTGTAACTTTTTTAATAATCAAAATAATCAGAAATGATTAGTGTCATGATGGGTGGCCTTTAATCTGCGGTAGCCATGGCCACCCTGGGCTACCTTTTGGCTCTTACATATACAGTGTAGTACAGTATAGCTATAATGCTCATTTGTATGTATAGTGAATGTACAGTGATTAGCCATAACAGTAAAATCACTTATCTAATAATGTCCAGGTCCTTTGTATGTCACAAACTTTGTGTGTGCAGTGTATACCTGCTTGTCCTTGCTTTTTTTCGAATTGGGAGTGGTTACAATGTTTGACTTAACCAACATTCTGTGTCGCCGCGAATGAGTCGACTCTCTGACTCGGCTCTTTCAGGTGACGCTATAGAAGCCGACTCACATATGAAACGTAATAATTCCTCTTTCAATTCATCATCACGATTTAACAACACGAAACTTTTTTTCTAACTTTATTTGTTACAAAACAAATATTTTCCACCAGTCAGAATCTATCGAGTGGTGATTAGAACAAAATGGCCGAAAAGAGTCGACTCTTGTTGTTGAGATGAACCGAATGATCTGAACAAACTGCTGAAAAGATCCGGGATTTCCAGCACTACCTGGGAGACACGCTTATAATCTCTGGTGGAAAGGAAGGAACTTTACGCGGTTTCACTTACATTAAACAGAACAGGGGAGCGCAGGAAACCAGCAGCGTCGTTTATCTGAAGTGAATTTTAAAAAAGCGAGTCATCGGAGGGTGTGAATTAAACATGGACACGGGCGAGACTACTGCATACGGAGCGTCCTTAGCCGGCGGCTCTTTCGACTTTTACAAGTTTATCAAACAGCCACTAACTATTTTACGACTTCTCGGCTGGGTGAGTTAACAAGACACTTGCATTTTATGGAAGATATGGATTTAAAAGTAGATATTATTCGTGGTTTTTGACGTTGAAGTTCACTCCCTCCCAGCAGATATTAGTTCGACGGCAATGTCGTGTCCCTGGCCGAAAACAGTCGCGGTAGGACGGCGTTAATTGGTATAAAAATATATATTTTTAAAAAATGTGACAGAACATTTCCTAAAAATGCGTTCAGATACGTTTGTACATGTCGACGTCATTTCAACGGCCATATGTTTGCTGTGCTGTAACGCAGTCGCTCGGGGGTTGGTTTCTGTTTTGAATATGCGTAAATGAACCCGTAGGACTAGAACTACAAGGTCTGCGTGTTTATTCTGTTGTTACAATGTTAAAAGTTTATTTAAAATTCAAAAATCGTTTTTGTTATAGCAAAGTACCACGTTTACACTGTTAAATAAACCGTCTTCCTGCTTAAAGTTTATTTAATGCGTAACTGAAAAGATATGACGTCATGCATATTGTTTGCAGTGCTACATTTTTAACATTTCTTCTAGCTAGGTTATTTGTTCAAATATTTGTTTTCTTCAGAGAGAGAGAGAGAGAGAGAGAGGAACCGAGATAAAGAACTGTATCTTTTGGTTTCCAATCAAATGACGTCTTTCAGAAAGCTTGTGCGGTACTGATATAGAAACAATATGTTCCTCTTTCTTCATCACCCCCCCTTTGCATCTTGTGATTCGTGGCCTGCACATGTGTCCATGACGAAAGGGGGAAAAAACAGGACTTGTGTGAACTTTGTGTGTCACTTTCATTCCCTGAAGGCCTTTGCAGACTTGTGCATTTTCATAATTTCTCATACACCTAGAAGTTATGAGTTGCTTGTCATCTAGATAAAGTAATAGAATAACATGATGTAAATCCTTGGAAAAAGGACACAGTGTGCCTGACATGTCCAAACGACGAAAACATGGACAGCTGGCCGGGTAACATGAGAGTTGTTATGATCATGGCTGCCAAAAAGTCCCCAACACTCTATCTTTCCGTAGACATTATTGTGTCACTTTTGGTTAGGTGCATGTGTCAGATGTTGTTTTTTTGGTAGAAAATCTACACAGGAAGTTTGCAGCTCAGTATAGGAAGTACAGAGAAAGACCATGTACTGCCTACTGATTGTTCTCTTTGTTCTGATTCCATCGCCCAAATGTACACGTTCATCTCCCGACCACATCGGGTTGACCTTGTTTCTGATTTCCTTATCAGACAAGATGTCTGTCACAGTTACTTTAAGAAAGCTACAAATTATCTAAGCCCATCATAACATGTATTATGCATGGAAATGATCGAAAGAAAACAACTCGTCAAATGTTTCTATATTTGAATAATAATAAAAGATTGTATCTAGTTTTTTCTTCCTGCAAATATGGCGAGCAAGTTTAACAAATTCACCGTATAAAATACAAATAAAGTCAGCTTAAATTCTGGTAATCTAACTATACATGTTCAACACTTGCACAATTTTTTTGATGGGTACATACCAAGGTGAAATTAATATGTTGTTGTTCTTTCTGCTGCTTCCTTCAATGGGTTGCCAAAGAGTGACATCCGATCAGCATAAAACTAGGCACAGGTTTTACGCGTAGTACTCTTCCTGGTGCAACCCACATAATATAACCAAGCTAGGGACTGGGTTTGGGCATTGGCTCGGAGTCGAATGGTGAAAATGATATAAGACTAATTCAGTTTGAATTCCACTCTCAAAATGTTCATCCTTTCGTATCATCATCTAAACAGAGGAGTGCTTGCACACGGCAAACAAATGACAGCAGCTTTAATCACTTTAAGAAACCTTAATTTCTTACAATTCCAAGGCCTACACACACCATACACACTAAACCTACATTCGACATTTACTGTACATTTCTAAAAAGCCCTGTTTACACCATCCTGAATATTTTAATGAGCTGATGCAGGTTTGTTAATCATGATTAGTGGAAGATATTCTAAGAAATCTAATTTTATATGCTTATTCTATTTGAGGAATTTGTATTCACACATGTAGCTTTGTAAATAGGTTCTTCTTAAATGTTTTTGAGCCTCTTCTTATTTTCATTTCCCCTTTTCTAATCCTGCTAAATTCTAGGTGTTTGCCATTGTGGTTTTTGCTACCATTACAGCAGAGGGATATGTAAATCCAAAAGATTCATCACAGGTGGTCTGCATATTTAACCAAAATGACTCATCCTGCAATTATGGCGTGGGCATCGGTATCCTTGCCTTCTTCGCCACTATCGCCTTCCTCTTAGCTGATGCTTATCTTCCCCTGATGAGCAGTGCGCAGGACAGGAAGCGTCTTGTAATTGCTGACATGGGATTCTCAGGTAAAACCGATCATAACAGGTCACATCTCAAAATTGAAAAAATGGAAAATCCGCAAAAATGGAAAAACCATCATCTCGCATCATGACCCTCAAGATTAGTTTGCATATAGTACTTATTTACAGTAGGGGGAAGTTAGCAACAACAAAAAAAAAACTGAGACTTTGTTAAAATACAAGTTCACAATAAATATACGTATTACACTTTAGGTAAGAAAAGGTCTGAAAATTGTGCAGTGAAAGATTTAGGAGCAGGAATTAAAAGGGCAAGATGATGGTATGTAACGGCCATTTCTCAAATTTAAATTCCATTTTTATGGCAAACAGGAAACTTTGAAGTCCCAAGACTGAAAGCATTAAGGACATCAGAGTCCCAAGTCTATACAACACAAGGCAACTTGCACAAATGTTATGATGAGGATATAAAATGCTCTCATTAATAAATGAATAAAAACATAAAAATTGTTTTTAATTAATATGAGGGTCCATAGAAATATGTCCATTTGTACTATTATAATTTTAATAGGATACGTTAAATATTTCTCTTTCACTCTCTGTATGCTTTAACAGGTGCCTGGACATTTCTGTGGTTTGTGTGTTTTTGCCACTTGGCTAATCAATGGGCAAACACCACAGATAGAACGCACATTGCTGTTGATGCAGCTCAAGCTATCATTGCCTTCTCCTTCTTCTCTTTCGTTGCTTGGGTAAGTCTTAACTTCAATGAGTCTGCAACGACATACAGTATATCCAATGACATTTAGCAAAATGCTTTTATTTATTTTTTTTACATTCCTCATGCAGATCATTATTAGATATTGATTACTAGGAAAAGCACAATGTTAAATGTATAGGATCTTTGGATTAAAGCACTTCTGATCAGGTTATGTAGTTGTAATTATAGGATAGACTTTTTTCTTTTCTTAAAATAAACTAGAAGTTCAGAAATTTGTTAGTCATTCTGCTGGAAAAACAGCATTAGAGATGGGTGTCCCATTCCTGAATCTGAATACAATTTGCCTTGACATGTCCTTGATGTTTTTTCCCCCCCTTTTTATTTGTTAAAATTGTGATATCTTGCAACCTAAAGCTGAAGTTTAACCACCAAAAGCAGTATATTTGGATGATGGGTGGTTTTCTTCTATTAAATAAAATAATAAATAATAAAAGTATATTCTCCTAAATTTGTGTATATGTACATGCCTACACGTTTCTGAACACCATGGTACAATAAGCCTCTGTTTGTTAAAATAGTTCACAGAGAATAAGGTTGATTAACATGTTTAAAATACCAATTCCAGTTCTATGATTATGTAAAAGAAAAACAAATTTACAGAATAGACTTGTGAATAAATTGGTTATTTCTTGAACAGGGTGCGATCACCTTTTTCGCCGTAATGAGATTTCGCGAAGGCCTTGGACAGCTTGGTCAAGGTTTTGCAGAATCTGCTCCAGATCACACCTCACCTTACCAGTCATCAACAATCCCTCACAATTCCTCACCGTACCCACCTACTACTTACTCGTCTGACCTCTACCAGCAACCCCCCTTCACTGGAAAACCCGATTCGATTGGCAGTAACTACCAGCCACCAAACTACTGACAAGGGCCCTTCTCGAGAGAAAGCAAAAAGGGATGATCATGACGTGCAGCATGGAAGGAGCCTGTACAAGCAGTGAAAGCTCTTGTGTATTGATGGGCTCAGGCATTCCTTGAACTTGGCTGGTTCTCTGTCACCATGAAGTTATTCTTTGTGCTTGCTTTTAGCGAAGCACAGTTTTTCTGTGTTCTGAGATTGTTTGTATGTTTGTGTTACCCAGAGCTGATTGTCACTGATTGCACAAATGGTGCCTAAATATAATGCAAGTCATTGTGAAACTGCTGACAGAGTAAGCTGTTACTGCGCTTAAACTTTGACTGCTCTGTAGTGAGTAAATGTTTTACTTCAGCAATGCCACATTTAACACTGTAAATTACATCGTGACCCTGAATGATATGGCACATAAGAGTTAGAAAGCTTACTTGCATTTAGATTTAGCTGTGTTTTCCACTGAAGCAGTGCTAGTAATGTCCATTGTGATGCTCTTATGACCCAAGTGTCTCCATACATAGAGGAAACGAATACTCTCTACATGAAACAGAGTTTAAAATCTGTATAATGTAAAAAAAAGTAAGCTCTGATTTCATTCACATGTGCCTTTGGAGAGTTAGATTTTGTCCTGTAATTTATACGAGACTACTGAAGAAAAAAATCTATTTTATATCTGAACTGTAAGTGCCTTAAGTCCAGTTTGATTTAATTTGTGTAAAACACTTATCCTTCCAATATAACAACCCAGAAGTATTGCACCACATGGAAATTATCAATTTAAAAAAAGCATTTTAATACAAGCCAAACCAATTGTGCCAAAGTTTCAGGTTCTAATCTAATTTTTTTCCCATTTATTGCAGCAAATGTACAGCACCAATCTTCTGACTGTTGACTAGTTTTTTTTATTATTATTATTATTAGACAGCCTTTCAATCTGTTAGAGATTCCTATAGAAAAATCCTTTCCCTCTGGTAGTGTAGTGTACACTTTAAGAACCTTTATTACTAATCATTTAACCCTAATTTCACCTCAGTTGAACATGTGCCTAATGATTTGCACTACTTGATTTGATGCATTTTTTTTTCCTGGGATGTGGGTAATTCTTAAAGCACTGGCCATGTTTTTTTTTTATTATTTTCTATATTAACATTATTTTTAAAACACTGGTTTCAAGTGTTCAAAATGTTTAAGAGAATATGGGATATCCTTTGTTTGGATGCACAAGCTACCAATTTAAGCAAAAGGAAATGTACAATTACCAGGGAACAAAGAATAAAGGTTTTTTTTTTTTTTTGTAACTAATATCTCATGGTCCTTTTAATTCCTCCCCAAAGGTATTCAGGAATAAGATTTTCTATATTATACATAAAGCTTACCCTCAATTAATTAAACAATATGGCTTATATGCTGAAAATTTAGTGTGAAATAAGACATTTTATTCTCTCACACACACAACATAAAAATGACAAAGACAAGCATGTAAAAATGTACATTTAATATAGCACTTTGAGCACTATATTTTGGAAACTCATGTATGTTACGACTGAGCAGTGAGCACTCAGTTTATAAGGTAGAGTGGCTGTTGCAGCAACTGGTTTTTTTTTTTTTTAAATTAAATAATGCTGTATGGTACAGTAAGTGTTCATAAGTGAAGAGAAGAGAAAAGTTTGCGTGATGTACTGCTATAGTTCACTTGCTTCCCCTTCAGAACATGAGGGGGTGTCTCATCCCTCTGGGGGGCGCAGTTCTCTTTATTCTCCATCAAACCTCCATAACATGCCCTGCACACTGCTTGATATTTATCAGCTCCTCCAATCACCTCCACCTGAAACATCCAGAGTGAGAATGAATGAAGCCCAGTCCAATCAGGGTGATTCAGAGTTACAAACTTTTACAGGTTCGAAAATAATGGGGGGAGGGGGGGAAATCGAGGGATTTATAAAGAAAATTTTTTTTCTATGAACATTTGCTTGCATGTAAAATTATCTAAATCATGTAAATAATAAAAAAAAACTTCCTGGATATCTGTTACAATTTATACCAAAGCAATAAGTGGGTTTGCTGTATAACGGCACCATGATTCATTCCAAAAACACAAAACCAAAAGTTACACAAAACATTTCGTCCAGCCCATGTCTGACCTCTTGCTCCGCTCCAAGTCTCTTTGTGTAGGACGCCTCTTTAAAACACTGCATACAGACTGCGTTCAACTTCACGACACTCTCAGCCAAAGGGATCAGGTTCAGTATGTTGCCAAAGGGCTATGGAGGAAAAAACAGGATTAAGTGAGTGAGTGACAAAAAAATGTTACCCAATGATGCTAGAACATGAAAAGAAATTTTCTGGGGGAGGGTACTCTAACCACATTTTGCCATGCAACATAGTAGGACTTGTTATTCCATTCAATCACTAAAGCAAAACTGCATTAGTACATAACCGCATTAATTATTCAGGAGATAATTACATGTTCAATAATTAATTACAAATTAAGAAAATTACACTGTATGGGCATAATTACACCAAGTGATTATTTATTCGCATAACAAAGTCAGCAGAAGACATGAGCAAATATAAGTGAAGTGATGGGAGATATAACTCCATGTACTTCCTCTTTGTACTGCAGAAAGTAGAAAGACCATAAATGCTCACCTTCCTCTGAAATGTGCCATCAAGTGCTGCGACAATAATGGTCTTTCCCATGTTTGCCATGGCTTCACAGAATTCGACAGTGTCTGGGAACTAGAATGAAAAATGGAGAATAAAGAAAATTAAAAAACATCACTGCACTCAAATGTGGTTTATAGGTATTTCTAGTTTACAATTTATGTTGAATGATAATTTCATTATGATATCCATTATTACACATATATATACTTTATATAATACATTCAATTTACTGCCTTGTATTAATTTTCCAGTCCCAAGGAGCAACTGTGCATGTTCCCACTGGGCAAACCGGCAGTCAGAAACCCAACACATCTGAAAAACTAAGTAGCTGCATTATTTATCCTGTCAGTGCTGAGCATACATTTGGGACAAGGCGTGGCATGTTTAAAACGCAATTGGCTGGTATGAAAATCAGTCATGCGCCTTTCCTGACTTCCTGTTTTAAAAGGAAATAGATCAACACCAAAGGAATCAAAGTCCCTAAAAATTTTCTGGGCTCAGTAGCATCTCATAAAATTTACAGGGGGATTATTAAATCATTTAATGCTATTTTCCTCCATGACAAACATGTTACAGTAATGGTTTAAAGAATGTTTGCGTGATTATAGCAACAGTCAGTCCCTGAGATTTGACTTCTGACTGAGATTTGAAAATTATGACTTCAGCAGCCTCCAGACCTGTACAGGTAAATGCACCCTCACTAGTCAAGAAACGAATCAATACTTACAAACTGGCCTTCATCAATGCCGATGACGCAGGCCTGTAGAGCACGAGACCAGATATCTCTCAGACAGTTAGCTGGCACAGCTTCCATTGTATTTCTGTCAGAACAGACCATTAACAATTATATACATTTTAAAATCTAAAGCATTATGATACATCAATCATACGACTGTCAATTATATACTATATTATGGAGGAACCAAAAAGCACATCCATTCCGATCCCGCAGAAAAGCCAAATGTACCACAAATTGTTGAAAAATCAAGGCTGGTCATGACAGAAAGATATCTGAACAGTCAGTGTGTCATAGGCTGCCACATATGGGGCTTAGCAGCCAAATAGGTCGAGGTTGTTGGTCCAGCCTCCAAATTCCTCAGATCTCAATCAGACCAAGCATCCATGGAATGTGCCAGACAAGCAAGTTCGATTCATGAAGACCCCACATCGCAACCCACAGCAACCAGTGGATCCACTGCTACGGTTCCAGTGCCAGACACCAAGGCACACCACACCCCCAGAGGGTTTGTGGAGTCCATGTCCTGGCAGCACATGGTGACTGCACACAATACTGGCACATGGTGTGCTGAGCATACATTCATCATGGCTGGTCGGTGTATATGCACACCTCCATAAAATGTGAAAGCTTACTTGTCATGTGTGGCCATGCCCGAGTCAGAGTAACGTGTGTCTTTGGCATATTTGATGACTAAGCAGTTGTACTGGGCAATCTGAAAGCGCCGGACTCTCCTCATCAGCTCAGTACTATGAATTGCAGAAGAAAAGAAAAAAAGAGAGGCAAGTTAAAAACTCAATTATATTACATAATTTAAAAAGAATTTATGTTGCATTAACAGTAGTAGTGTATCCAATGTGGTCTCAAAAACTGAATTTACATTGTGAACCTTGATGAACACACGCAAGGGTTTGACAAAACCAATAATCCCCCCCTTTTTTTTTTTCATTCTTCTATTGATTGGTTGTCTTTCAACTGGCAGGACACATAAACCACTTGTTCCACGTGTTGAACATTATAACGACTGAGTATAGAAGGACAGTAGCATTTTAAATCAGCCCCTTGGTGTTAGTTAAGAACACGAAATAAGGGAATTACAGGAAATAAGAGACTGGAATATGTTGCCTTCCAATAAACAAATATTTTCATTTTATGATACTTTCTCTTATCTAAATTGTACTTGTGCATAGTTGTTTAGAATAGTAATAAATAAACAATACTACAATAAATAGAACACTATTTATTTTTCGTTTTATTTTTTAAAAAACCATTTAACGTGTGCTCGGCATCAGCCTATTCTGATTTGTATTATTGGGGATCCGCCACAAAAACCCTGATTAAAGCATCCCTATTTTTTTTCCTGTCTGTTTAGATACAGAAAAATAAGATTCGGCTCCTATCCGATCCCTGCTTTTAAACAAATCCCTGTTAAAACGTGTTGGGTGGAAAACAGCAACTTTTTCATCAGGACCATCACCATTGTTGTAGAAAGATGAATTATTATGTTGCTTCCACTGTGATTATTGCAGTCTTTGCATTTTGCTCTTGATGAAGTCCTTTAAGTTCCAAACAGCCTGGTTTCTAGTTTTCTTTTTAATGACTGTACCATCTTACAGAACTGATAAGAGTATTTCATATTGATTCCTCTGACCACCCTCCCTGATGCATGCATCATTTCAGCACGAAATGATGCATCCTGTAGAAACATATTGTAAGAATTAATAGAATAATTGTAGTTAATCCTAAAGGTTAAAATAGTTAAAAGTTCTAGTATTTAAATGTGAAAATATTTAAATATGAACATATAAAAAAAATTCGTTATTTTTTTAAAAGTTCGGTTTGTTTAATAAGTTAATAAAGAGTTATAAATAATGTGAACGTCAGTGACATTGAATGTGGAAAGTTCAGGAATACAAAGCGATGACTCGAATAATATATATTTGTTTTTTATTTATTGTACATAGCTAATCGTATGTAAAATATGCATGACTTAAATCTATTGAGAGGCCTGAGAAATGCATATAAACTCTTAATAAAACTCTAAAAGAAAAAGTATGTGCACCCCGGCGATGTGACGGGATTTTCGCGGTTATTCCTCGCGCTCATTTATTTCCTCCTCAACCACCCGCTTAAACAACTGCTCTAGTTAAGCTAAGCTAGTTAACTAAACTAAAGCAGGACGAGATGTTAGGGATACGCATATGTATATCCATTTTTATTTAATAGGGTCTCAAAAACATCCCCTCACCTTTTCCCTGAGAACATTGGTCCAAAAATAACCTGCAACAAAACAAAAGCCTCGTTAGCTACCGTTAGCATAGGTTCATAATAATAATAATAATAATAATAATAATAAAAAAGACATACTGTTGACACACCAAACGTATAAAGTACATTATATATATAAGTAAAAAAAACTATCACAAAGATACACTTAACATTTCTTGTATGTTTAAGTTAGTTAATGTTGTTAGCTTATAAAATCGTTTAGAGTATTGCAATAAACACTCACCTGAATCTGACCCCGCGTTTTTCTTGGAGAATTTGGCAAAATCCTGGGTACATTTAAGCAGTCCATTGTCTAAAAGTTCTTTCTGGATGAAACACAATTACAATAAAATAAACCTCGCCGCCTCAGCATTGACCCGACAGTCCTGGTTTTACCAAACTGATTTGAAATCACCCGCCAGCTGCTGAAAGCCACACTTTACAGGAAGTGACGTAGAGACAGGACGTGCACGTTCTCCCTCCAAAAAAAAAGAGCTACAGAACAAAGCAAGATCTCGTAAAGACCTTCAGGACAAGGGATTATTTATTTATTTATTTTAAATATGAAGTTTTATTGAGTAAAACTGTATATAACATATTAGGCACCAAACAAAATTATGTAACAACTACAGTCGTAAAGATGAGGATACACTAATAATACAACTAAAATTAAATAAAAGGAAAGGAAAGCAAAAAACAAACAAACAAACTCAGGGCTTTCTCAAGTTAAATAGAACTCATTTACTAATTTGTTTGAGTTTGTAGAAATTGTTAAAAGGTTAAAGCTAAAAATAAATCAGTGATATTAATATTTAATATATTTAACTAGTGTGTGAATGGGTGCATGTATGTGTGCCCTGCGATGGATTGGCACCCTGTCCAGGGTGTACCCCGCCTAGTGCCCGAAGTCTCCTGGGATAG
>JAOTQY010000003.1:6111239-6121364 GCA_026413445.1 Dolichallabes microphthalmus
CATCTCCACATCATTGCATTCAGTTTTTATTCACAATTTGTTTAGTGTCCCAACTTTTTTGGAATCCGGTTTGTATGAGACATTATACAGAATTTTAAGCAGGTGTCAGATAGTTCTCTGAGATACCACAAAGCCAGCTTGGACGCATTTCAAATGCATGATTTTGTATCCATGAAGCATTCCATATTGATTTTGTTATGTGGGGCGGTACGGAGAGCCACACCACGAGATGTTATAATGTGTATAAGAGCCCTAAAGCAGGGCTTTATATGGGGTCAATGAAACAGGAGTTGTTGTGAGAGTGCTTATGATACGCACGGGAAGACATTTCCATTTGAAGATAGCGGGGGATTATTAATTAGGAATTTAAAACAAACAAAAAATACAAAATGAACAGAACTCCGCCGTCTATGCGAGATGGGGCTCTGGAAACTAAAAATAAACTTTAGATCCTCTCGGGGCGTTCACCCTTACTGAGGATTTATAAGAGAGAGAGGGGTTTGTGTCTTTTTTGGTGTCTCAGGCAGACAGGCAGAGGCTGGGGCGTTGCCTCTGTCTCTGAACAGCACACTTTGCCTGTCTGTCTTTCTTTTCTTTCTGTTTCTTTCTTTTCGGAGGTAATTGCGGAGGTAAATAAAGCCTTAAATAAATGCAGCCAGGTGTGGCATATCCTGGCTAATTGCCTTGCAGCAGATCCGCAGTCTGTTAGTGATGGGTCGTTCATGAACAATTCGTTCTTTTTGAACGAATATTTAACGTGACTCAGATGAACGAGTAGTCTCAGAGAGTTATTCGTTCATTTTCTATTGGGCTAAAACCTCCGTATGTGTTATACAGGAAACAGAAATGAGTAGTTACCTTTGAGTCTTTTCGGTCCTGGGTCGTTTGTTCTTTTGTCACGTGACTCCCATAGACGCTATGCAATGCAGTACACAGGAAAAAAAATTGAACGATTCTCAACGGATCTTCAAGTCCCGAGTCGTTCGTTCCTTTGTCACGTGTCCCCCATAGACGGCAATAGATACAAAAGAACGAATGACTCAGATTGGAGGATATGAGAGGTGAGCTACTCATTCTGTTTATTATAATATGTCCTTAGCTGCATTGTAATATTTTCACAACTGGAACTATAGCTAAAAATTATGTATGTAGACAGGGCCGGTTCTAGACCAGATCATACGGGGTGGCAGTTGGAAATTTTAAGGGGGCAATATGGGCGCGCGGTCAGACCATGTGACTGGGGGGGGGGTCATTGCAAAATTTTTATTTGAGGGGGCAAGACATTTATTTGAGGGGACGCCGCCCCCTCTTGCCCCCCGCTAGAACCGGCCTTGTATGTAGACGTATTGGGGTCTGTTTATTGAAAATGCAACATTTTATTTTATTTCTGATCAAAAGAACGAAATGAACTAAATGACTTAAAAAAAAAAAAAGATTCGTTCATTTTGATGAACGAGATTCAAAGAACCGAGTCACTAAAATGATTCAAACTTCCCATCACTATTATGAAACGCCGGTTCAGAACTACGCAGAGTAGCAGCCTGGTCAGAACATTGCAGAGTATTTATACAGGTTTAGCTGCTCCTGAGGGAAGAAATGTGCTTTCCTCCTGAACAGTCCTAAGCACTTTAGATACCTGTGCAGTGTTGACATACTAATGATAATATCATCCAAATTACTTAATGACATTAATATCTACCAGTATCACCACTCCTAATGACTTATTATCTTATAATTATGAGATATTAAGTGAGATCATGGAGATCAGGATCTCATAATTGAGATAGATAATATCTCACAATTTTGAGATAATTTCTGTGATTTTCTTTCTTTTGTGAATGCAATGCGCTTCCTTAAGTCATGCACACACTTGACACTTCTCAAGTTTCTTTTTGAGACTTTGGGGTCGGGGATAAATCGTCTATCCTAAAAAGATAATTTGGCTAAGTAATCTTAACCAGCACACGCCACTTCCTCGTTGACTTTAAACGCTCTTCAAGCATGAACGAGAATAAGTGGGCGGGGTCTTTGAATAAGTGGGCGGGGTCTTTAGGGAACGCCGGTTCCACCGGCCAATCGTGGTGCAGTACGAGGGGTTTGCAGAAATCCCCGTAACAACAGCAAAGGCTGACTGCGTTGCTCTGTGTCAGGAGCTGGAGAAACAGTATTCACCCAGCCAGTGGTCCCTCAGGATGTCCGCCGATGACGTGATAAAAGCCCACGTGGCTGCGCTGAAATCAGGTTGGTGGAACATTTTGTAAATCTTGATCACAGAGCGAATACAGTACATCATCACATCATGTTCAATACCATACTATATCGATAACGCCACTCCTGTTTGGTAATCCTGTGGATATCATACACTGATTTCTGCACATTCCTGTTTAAATAATATTTACTTTTGAAATTCTGCACTAAACTACAGGAATACTGTGTGGAAACCTGAGAAACCCACTCGGACATGGCGAGCTGAATGGACCACGTTCCAGATTAGCGCCTCTTAGTGGAAGTTGGAATAATATACACTGATCAGCCATAACATTATGACCACCTGCCTAAACCCAGTCATCTAATCATCACAATTTGCCCCTTGTCAAAGTCACTCAAATCCTTATGCTTGCCCATTATTTTCTGCTTCCAACACATCAGGAAAAAAAGGTTCACTTGCTGCCTAATATACAGTATCCCATCCACTTCCAGCCTCCACTGTAGCTACTGTGAGAAGAGCCAAATTGTAATGGTTAGAGCAACTGCAAAACTGCGAGTCACTGATGCACATGGGGAGTGAAGGCTGGCCCGTGTAGTCCAATCCAATAGAAAAAAAGTGCTCGATGATGAAGCGGTGATGATATTCAACACTACAGCACAACCTCATGTGTGATATCGCTTTGTCACAACAGTTCCACAAACACCATTTATTATCAACAGATTATGATTGGTTCCTTTTCCCCTGTTATTTAGTTTCGCCAACACACATGACAGGTGGAATTAGCATTGAGCTACTTTCCCCTGTACTGGCGACTGACAAGTAGTGTAATTACTGATCGTTAGAACACATGTGAAGCGATGGAGTGATGGATATAGTTAAATGTCCCAGTGCTATTACCATCTTTTATCACTACTGGTGAAATGCTTTGTGCCGACTCAGATTACTTGGTCAGAACTGACTTGTAAAAATAAAAAATATTTATTTATATAATTTATTTTTGCCATCACAATTGCTTTACTGCTAATTCTTTAGGTTTCCCAGTTCATGCCAGGATTTAGTAACAGGCTTTTGTGACCTACAAATCTTCCAAAGTGCTTCCAAGTGCTGACATCCTTTGTAATGCAAACATTTGCTCTCATTAGTTTACATTTTTAGTTACAAAATCTAGTAGGAAAGTTCATTTTGTTATTGTGTTTGTTGGTGTGTGTTTAGGTACAGAGACGGCTCGGGCTGTTACTCAGCATATTCTGGATATTCCTTATGGAGAGGGAGATGAAGAGAAATTGGATGTGTACATGCCTGTTAGTTCCTCCCCAGGTAAGGAAGTTTATAAAGTTGATAAAACAGATAAAGTGAAGTCCTGGGCCTCTGATCCCTAATGCAGCAGATATCTTTATGTCACTTTTCCTATGACTTTAAAAGAAATGTAGCAGCAGAATAACATATTTCTGTTCACCACTACCTTTATGTCTACATATGAGGCTAAGTAAAAAATCTACTTTTAGAAAAGACAAAATTTTTGCACTGTCGATTGTTGAACATTTTTCCACTATACCGGCCCTTGAGAGTTCAATACAGGCCCTTGAGAGTCCCAGAAAACATCAATTTTAAGCATAAATTTTCCAGCTAACGGTTAACTTTTTGAAGTTTTTCATGGATGCCGATTGATGATGTTTACGTTCCATACTCTGCCGTTTATTCTTGTAGTGATGGATCCATGTCTCGTTACCAGTAATGGTTTTCCTTAAGAAACTTTCATGTTCCTTACAGTTTCGGTCAAAATGTTGTTTGCAGATATCCAAACACTTTCTCCATACTGCGCACAAAGACTTTGCTTAATACCAGAACAGGTACATACTCAGACCATGCTCATCTTTCATGCAAATCACAAGTAGGGCATACATTTTTGCTCCCGTCGCAGTTACAAATGAACTGATGTAACACGTTTTAATATACAAGTAAACAATAAGTAAAGAGTGTGGATAATTTTTGACTCAACCTCATAAGAGTGTTATAGATCCAAGCTTCATTACATTTTTCATTGACACTGATTAACTTTGTTAACTAAATAATCAGCATCATAGTTTTTTTATGTTTCAGATGTTCCTCTAGTTATCTACATCCATGGTGGTTACTGGCAGGCCCTGAGGTATGAGCATTCACTAATCACATCTCATCTAATATACTGTCCATAGTTTTTACTGATGAACGAGACAGACTGGTACTAACACATGGAAAATTAAGTCAAATAACAAACAATGCGTAATGTGTTCAGGCCAATGCTAGTACAATATTTGGCTTACTAGCTATTTGCTAGTAGTTAATACAGTGCTAAGATCCCCATTCATAAAGTTTAACTGTCCAGTTTCATAGTCACTTTTTTACTTGTTTTATTGATAGAATTGAATTGATAGAATTGAATTGTTTAAATTGTAATATGATCAGGAATCATTTGTTTCAAATTAGTTTGAGTTAATAATTGTGATCTGATTTATAAAAGACAAAAAGTTCAAAAGAAAAAGAAGAAAATTTAAACGAAGAACGTTCAATCAGGCCTTGATCTAGTGTTTTTGAAGCATTAGCTCTAATTTTGAAAGGTCCCTTATATAAGAGCATATCATTTTATCTTACAGTAAGGAAGAGTCAGGTTTCATGGCTGTACCGTTGGCCCAGAAAGGTGTTGTGGTGGTCGCTGTTGATTACAGCATCGCCCCAAAAGGTAACCCTTGTAGGGTTTTTCAGAAATACGTAAATAATGGAAGCATGTTTTCTCTGAGAGCATTTTTTCCCCCTTTTTTCTATCGGATTTTTCAATTTCCTCCTCCATTCTCCTTCCAGGTAATATGGACCTGATGGTATCTCAGGTCCGCAGGAGTTTGGTTGCTGTCATTCAGCAGTATTCACACATCAGGTCTGTGTACCTGCCTTTCTCAGCTCCTGAGTGTACTGTAGTTTACAATATTACTCTGCTTGTACTGTATACTTACTGGCCTCTCAGTAATGCATTGCTCTTGGTCTCTCAACAGTGGGCTGTACATATGTGGTCATTCTGCAGGTGCACATCTGGCAGCCATGGTTCTTTCTACTGATTGGTCAGCATACGGTACATCACCTCAAATCAAAGGTGTGTTTGTGTGTTGGAGATTTCGTAATGATGAAGATGCTATGCTGTATTTGGATCAATCTGTTTCTGAAGGTTCTCCTGAAATCAAAGGGTTGGGAGGCATTGTGCATCTTCTGAACCAGCTAACAATTTGAGCATGTCTATCTATAATGACTCAAGTCAAGACATTTGGCTGAATATAATATATAATAATACTATTTCCAGACTGGCAGTTCTGAGGTTTTTAATGGTCCGCATTGTCACCTCACACCTCCACAATGTGGAATTTGCATACTTGCTGCTTGGTGGGTGGGTTTGGGTTTTCCCCCCACGGTTGGAATCCTAAGCAACGCAACTTCCCCTGATAGCCATAATTGCTGGTGTGAAGCAACCATCGTTTGTGATAATGATTCAAATGATTCAAATAGGTAGATAGATGTAGTAACAAGTAACCAGACTTAGATTGGGGCAGCACAATGGTTGAAGATTTTTAAGTTTGACTGCTGATCAGATGGTTACAGGTTTAAACTTCAGCACCACCAAACTTCCACTGTTGGGCCTTTAAGCAAGGCCCTCAACCCTTAAATGCTCAGATGTATAATGAGATTAAATGGAATCACTGGATTAGGGGGACTGCCAAATGTCGTAAATGTGTTTACTTTTGGCTTGAAGTGTTGACTTGATCATGTTCTATACAGTTCTACTGTATGTCTGTGTGATTTTCTTCTGTGTAATGAGTTTCCCCCTCCCAAATATATACCATAGGTGTATCAATTGCCCCTAAGACACCTACTGCTGATAATAATATGATATGATATTAACCTCATATTTTATACACTCTGAATCTACTTCAGGAGCGTTCCTTGTTAGCGGCATTTATGACCTGCTGCCCATTCTGTCCACATATGTGAACGAACCACTGAATATGACAGAGTATGAGAATCCATATGCTTCTTCTACACCATATCACCATCAGATATATTTATTATTCCAATATACTGTATCAGTCATATAAGTGTGCACATCTAATCACTCTTTTTTTAATCTCATTATAGAGAGGTGGCTCTTAGGAACAGCCCCAATCGATTCATTTCTCAGCTTAAAATGTCCTCATCAGGCTGCGACATTGTTGTGGCCGTAGCACAAAACGACTCCCTTGAGTTCCGCAAGCAATCGGAAGATTACTTCAAGGTGAGGCACAAAGGGCCATGTTGTTAAATGAATCAGTGACTGTGATGTGATTAGAGATGGGCCATTAGTACCACAAAGTTGGTCTTTTTTTGTCTATCAGCGTGTTTTATATAGCATTGATTTACCTGCATTTATAATCTATAATATAGAAACAATTAAAAAACAACATTGTACTTTTTATCCGTTTATAGCTACATTAGTTATATAGTTTTTTTTTTTTTTTTTGTCAAACACTTAAGAATGGACAACACCAAATAATTTTTTTTTTTTTTTAGAGTTATCCACTACTATAGAAATAATAATACTGAAACGGAATCAGAATGAGAATCTGAATCATGTTGACACACACAGGGAATTTGATCCAGGCTGTTTGTGGCTCTCAAAGTACAGACCAACATAAAAAACTGTACATTTGTTGTATAAAAAACAATATACAAAGGTACTGCACTGTGTGCTTCAGTAACTTTACAGATTAAATGAAGGCCGGGGGGCAGATCCTGAGTATGTACAGATGTACATAAAGTGAGTGTGCAAGGTAGGACAAGTAGCCCTAATACTATAAAACGTAGCGCAAAAAAGCAAGTGCAGTACACTACAGTGCAGTAGCAGATGTTTGATTTGTACAAATAACAATAATTTACAGAAGTGAAAAAAAAGCATGATGGTGCTTCTTACAGGAGATTGTGTATATAGTCCAGTTCAACTGCCTATGAGGGTCATTGCCTGCGGAAAGAATCTGGGTGTGAGGGTTCTGTAGAGATTTTTCCTGCCTGTTTCCTGGTTCAAGTCATGGAGAGGGGGCAGGGAGCTCCAATTATGTGGATGTGTCCAGGACAGACTATAAAACTGTATTAGCGGCTCCTGTGGCAGACCGTACTTCCTTAGTTGCCGCAGGAAGTACATTCTCTGCTGGCCATTTATGAGGATGGAGTTTGTTGAGTTCCCATTTCAGGTCATGTGAAACTCAAGTTTTAGTTCCCAAAAACTTGAAAGACTCCACGGTTGACACAGATTTGTTGGATATTGCAAGTGGGAGTAGTGTTGAAGGCTGTATCCTCCTGTGATCAGAATCAAGAATTCAACAGTGCTATGGTATGAGTAACATTAATAAACTGTTAGTTATAGCATTGCATAAGTATAATAGATTTGTATTTACACTTACTGGCCACATTTTACAGATTATTTGAACTGCAATATTGTCTGACATCAGTGACGCTACATGCATGCAATGGACCATAATAGTCCATTAATAATCGGAATAATAACCCAGTCGGAATAAAATATTAGCCATGTAAACACCCGCCCATGTTTGTTCCATGTGGGTTGGTATTAGAAAACGTGACTCAAGTTTCTCTGAGGGAACATTTGCTTCTTTTCCTGATCAGTAAACTCCATGAGAACAAGTCTCTCATTCAGACTCTCGTTCAGACATTGTCCATGTAAAAGTGTCTACTGACATGGTAGTGCATGTACAGTAATATAGAGGACAGTTTATTAAATGTTTATGGTATGCACTTGTGTTAGTCACTCAGTAGTGTTGAGGGGTTAGGCGAGGTAGATGGATGGAGAATATCGTCAGTTTTTATTGCTGGGTTTCTATGCTAGTGGAGTGTGGGAATGTGGCTTCTTTGACAATGACTACCAGTGACACTTCGAAATATTAATCCAAAATCTGTTTTCATAGTTATAGTGATATTCATTTGTCCTAAAACAATATTTGTAATATTCAAATTCCTAAAACAAAAGAGAAGACCGATTACATCAAACAAGCACGCACGGACTCCCAACTACTAGTGTGGGACCCTTGCTTTAATTATACAACTAAAATATGGACCAACAAGATGTACCAAAATGTAAAAACCCACCTGTCTGTACATTATTTTAGTCTTTGCAAGCTGCCGGAGTTAAGGTTACCTTTGAAGACATACCTGATACAGATCATTTCAACATCATTGAGCAGCTTGTGGATGAAAATTACTACCTTACACAGGTAATCGCTTCACCTTTTAATGTATATGGTTGAATTTCTTTACTAAATCCTGAATTAACTCTATTATTGTATGTGTAAGTGTGTTATTTATTACTCACTTTTTTTTTTTAGCTCCTATTGAAGATGATGGGAAAAAGCTGAGGAGATGCCTTTAGTCATCAAAAATCATCCCTGATGCACCTTTGTTTCCTGCAGTGTTGTCTATTTCTAACTACTTTATATTTTTATTTATGGTTAACTTTATCATGAGGAAACAGGGTATTTGCACATCAGCCTATTCAATCTCACTACCTGTGTGAGAAAGTTCGGGGTACAGTCTTCTGTATATTCTGGCTGTGATTAGTTTTACTGTGCATTCATGCATTTGAAATGTTTTTGTTCAAATGTCACCTAATCAAATCTTTATCTCATGGTTAATACCGTCTGCTGCTGTGTGTTGCAGAATAATGTAGCAAATTCTTTGGTCTATATAGAAAAGTAAACCATTTCCAGCTTGGAACTGCTAGACATCCCCAAAATTCATTTCATATCAGTTAACATATCAGATTATCCTTTTGAGATAATATGGATTAACTGTCAAGGTTTTCAAATGTAATAAAAGTGTTGTTAATTTGGAGAATGTAGGGTTTATGCGTACATTACAAATAATTACTGTAATAAAAACCTGTTCCAAACATCTTATTTCTGTTTAGATTATTGCATATTCTGTGTATATAAGTTGAAATGTTTAATATTTTATGTTTGCCAAAGATACCATTTTAACCATTTCATATTCCGTATATACAGTATTTTACGGGAGAATCATATTAGTTTTTGGTTGTAAGGCGACACGGTGGCATAGCGATTAGCACTGTGGCTTCGCACCTTGAAGTTTGATTCCCGCCTCGGTTCTGTGTGCTTGGTGGGTTTCTTCTGGTTTCCTCCCACAGTCCAAAGACATGCGGGGTAGGCTAATTGGCATTCCCAAATTTCCTGTTGTGTATGAGTGAGTGTGTGTGTGATTGTGTGCCCGGTGACGGATTGCCACCCCATCCAGAGTGTACACTGGCTTGTTTCCAGAGTACTAGGGAAAGGCTCCATGCTTCCTGTGACACTGTACAGGATAAGTGGTGTAGAGAATAAGTGAGTGAGTGTATGAGTTTAATGTGCATCATCAATCATCTGAATCATCTGAAGTTGATTTTGTCTTATAAAGGTTGGTACAGTATATTGATTAACATGAAACATGCTATTTACAGCCCCAGTAACGTTAATAACTACACTCATGCCGAAGCCTCGGGTTTGATTCCTACCCAGTCCCCCAAACCCAGCTGCTGGATGCAGGGCATCCTTAGCACTGGTCACAAGCCTGGATGGAAATGGCAGGGTTGCATCAGGAAGGGCATCCAGCATAAAACCTGTGCTAATTCCAACGTGTGAATCAGATTGTCTGCTGTCGCAACCCCTTAGCAGTAGTAGAACAAAAAGAACAAATTTGTTATGTTTTAATTCTAATACTTTAATATAATATCAATATATGCAGGAAATTGTACACTGTAAAAAATGTTCATAATTCTAACAGTAAAATACTGTATAAATGCTACAGAATAAAACCGTATTTCACAAAACTTGGGATAACCGTAGAATTTACAG
>JAOTQY010000003.1:6137459-6147550 GCA_026413445.1 Dolichallabes microphthalmus
ATAAAAAGGTTAATATGCCAAATACTGGTAAGTATTATTAACAAGATAGTTTTGCAAAGATAAAATATCAAACCTTTCATCTTGTATACATAGCCTTAGCAATTGTCTGAACAGGAATAACCTGTTGAGAATTTTTTTTTTAATGACAATAATTACTTAAATTACAAGGTCAATGATGGTTAACCTAGCTTTGGAAACGTAAACCCTATACAAAAGTTGCACATATTGAACTTGTATGAATTCTATCTCTTGCCCTTTCCCACCATGCTTTTATAAAGACCATTCCCAATTCATCCTCACATTTTGGTAAAATTAGTATATTTTACATATTGACGATAAACGATCGACAACTTTTCATGAATTTTCCTTATATACCTCTTGGGAATATTTTTATCTTGCCTGGGAGCTCCATTCTCCCTCTGATATACCCCTCAAACCATCTTAATCCGTCCTCTCTAACTTTGCCCCAAAACCGTCCTCCCTGCACTGTCCCTCTAATATACTAATTTCTAATCCTGGCCATTCTTGTCCTTCACAAAGCAAATTGCAGCTGTGCCACCTCGAACTCAAACCATACAACCTTACTCGTCTCACTACCGTCCTGTAAACTTTCCCCTTTCTGTCTTTGTGATACCTCTCCGTCACACATCACTGCTACTACTCATCTTTACTCATTCCACCCTGCCTGCATTGTGTGGTGAGGGAGGACATGCAGGAGGTTTGAGTGACAAGGTTGGACTCTGGTAAACAGAGTTAGATGGAGACAAGAGGTAAATGGTCCACGGTAGCGACCCCTAATGGGAGCAGTCGATAGGAGAAGAAGAAGACTTGTATTTCATGCAGGTTTTATAATAATAATTTTTTTATGTCCTTTGTCCAGAACATTGCAGGATACACAGCTGCTTCCTAGAAGCACATACCTATGATGTGTCACTTCATACTGCTAATTAAAATATAAATTTTATTTCAATGAGATGAACTATTTGTTTTAAATGAAAGTACACATTTTTATTTAAGGAAAGAAAAATGTTAACCCTCCTAACGAGTTAAATACTCTAAATGTAATACCAATACTGCTGCGACAGTGACAATTATATGTTTGAAAAGGCATATTTTCATTGTTGTATGGTGCATCCATATCCTTAAATCCCACCGCAAATAAAAATAAATGAACCCGGAAAACGTCATTAGAAATGATTAAGCCATCACTCAGCACAACAGGACTTTTCCTCATGAGAACTTTTCCTCATCGTTGTGTGTGCAGCACACAGACATTTAACAATTAAACTTTCCCCCAAAGCCAATCAGAGGTTTTATCCCATAAAGATGTAATAAAAAAATACTGTTTAACCCCTTATGAAGTTTTTAAACACATCTGTAGTATCCTGGTCAAAGTAAAACGTTTATTTTTCTTTCATTTCTTATTGTTCAACGATAAATGCACTGGATATGGCCTTAAATCAACATCTTTAATATCTGTGAACACAGGTCCTTATTCACAGCTTTGTTCCCATGACGACCAGGCCGGCTTGCAGTCCTTCCACCGTAAGCACTTGGAGCAGGCCCAGGGTCCTGAGAAAGTCCAACATTCTTCGGTCGCTAGATCTGAACTCGCAGAAAACACCAGACGAGCCTGCGGAAGCAATTGAGAATATAGACGTGTGTGTGTGTGTGTGTGTGTGGTATATAACAGGGCAGAGAATAAGCCAGACACTGACTGTTTTGCACACATTACATTTGACTGAACAGATTTAGATACATTATTTCTGTAAGAAGTGCCTTACTAACATACCAGCCTCTTGTAGTAAAGCGAACATGTTGCCAATCAGGCGCTTGGCCGTGTTCGGATCTGGAACTCTTGGGTGGATTTGAATAACCATAACAGAGGGGAAATCTCTCAGCATCGTTTCTGGATACTACACACAAATACAGGAGACACAACACAGCAGTTAATGAATAAAAAATAATAATAAAATGACATTAAATCAGCCGTATCGTTTTCAATACTCTGAAATCCAGAGAAGACTTTCTACATTATTTGCTACACAATTACGCCTAAAATTAATTTCATTATTTGACTCATTCAATTTAGAAACTGAACATGTGAAAGGTTTTTTATTTATTAATTAATTAATTTATTTATTTATTTATTTTTAACAAATCAGACACATTATTGTCTTGCACATTTTAATCACCCCTTCCCAATATATCTAAACAATGCTAGCGAGCACTAATCTCATTAATCAATTTCATCCTTTCAATGCTAAATATAATTGCCATTAGAGTGCAAGTAATTGAAGTAAAAAATAAAAAAAAAAAGATTTATGGGCTGCCATTTGATCCCACCCTAATGATCATTAGTTTGGCTGTGGAGCCAAATTAAGTTCCTATTTCTCCAGTCACACACTCACAAAGAATTGCTAATTAAAACATTCATTCATTCATCTTCTATACTGCTTATGTTGTACAGGGTCACAGGAAGCCTGGAGTCTATTCCAGCAAACTTCGGGCACGAGGCGTGGTACACCCTGGACGAGCTGCCAGTCCATCGCAGGGCACATGTGCACATGCCACACACACACACACACACACACACACAAACCATGATTATGGATTTTTTTATTTAATGCTCCAGTATCAATAAAACATGAAACCCACGACTAGCAGGTGGCACGGTGGCTTAGTGATTAGCACTGTTGCCTTGCACCTCCAGGGTCCAAGTTCGATTCCTGCCTCTGTGTGCAAGGAGTGCATGTTCTTCCTGCTTGGTGAGTTTTCTCCCACTTGCCAAGGACATGCAGATTAGGCTAATTGGCGTTCCCAATGTTTGTGCCCTGCAACGGATTGGCACCCTATCCATGGTGTACCCCGCCTTGTGCCCCAAGTTTCCTGTGATAGACTTCAGGTCCCCCCACGACCCTGTATACAGGATTAAGCGGTATAGACTATGAGTGAGTGAGTGATCTACGATAAGCTAACTGTCATCAAGTTCACCAATATCAGTCAATTTTAACTAACTGACGGATTGTGAGTGTGTTTAAAATACACTTAATTGTACCTGTGTTTTGCAAAGTTACAAAGTTCAGTGTTTGTGGTAAAAGGCAGGAGGTAGTGGTGATTGTTCTCTCTGTGGTTCCTACCTGGGATGTGGTCATGGCTGTCTTTACATCAGTGAGGGCTAAAGCGTAACCACAGACACCGACCTCGTCCTCCAGCACCAGGTCACAGTGTTTAGATGGAGCAATCTGACTTTCCACCAGCCTGAGAGAACACAGGTACTGATGTAACTACATACACTTATAGCAGCTAGCTTGATGTTAGGGACTAAAAATACAGTCGAGTGAAAGTGACTGTATAATTACCTGTCACCAAGTAATGCAAGCTGCTGTAGTGGCTCACTCTGCATCTCCTTGGATAATTTCAAAACCTCAGCCTCCAAAGTAGACACAGACACAATCAATACTCCGTCATAATGGATGGAATCTCCACAGAATCAATAGGTAGCCTAAAGCATTTGAGTTCAAGTGTAAGATCAGACTAGAAAAGCTATAAATCTATAAGTCAGTCACCTTATCTTTGGGGGTACATGGTCGAATAGTGTAGACTCTAGTGGCAGGAGGGGTACGAAACAGATCTCGGTTCCCGTGGCATGGAAGCATCCTCTAGACAAGTCGAAACAAGTAGAACCCAGTCACTTAAGATTCCAATAAAGCAATACTTTACATTGTTTATCATTTCATTTACTATTTATTAATTTAATTTATTAATAAGATGATAAAGGCTAATGAACTCTCAACCTGGAACTCTCCAGAAAGTCCCCCTCTGAAGCCCCATGGTTCCGGGTCACTATTTATAACTTGAGATGGAGGAGCTTGACGACCACCTGTTTCCAAAAACAGCACAAAAAATTTATATCAGTCAAGAACAAAAAAAACAAGAAAGGAGAGTGGATGTTAATGTGGGGGGTTAGGTAGGAGAGTGGATGTTAAGACGGGTTAGATTTCAGACGAGTAGGTATCGCAATGTAAGACTTCTTTTCTTTATTAAATTATTAAATAATTAAGATAAAAATTGAGATGATCAAAATGAATCATCTGGATTATTTCTACTAGGTTCCAGTTTGCGAAGCATGTCCACTTTACTTGATCATTGAACTGTTATGTATAAACACAGGTCAGCCATGACATTCCAAAGCAAAATATGAAGTCTGATAATGTGAAAGTTCCCCTTGTGCAACCCGGGCAGCTCTGGTTCCTCAGGGCATGAACTCTGGGGGGGTGCTGTAGTGCCTGGCACTAGGACATTGGCAGCGGATCCTTTGGGTGCAGTGGGTTGCAGTGTGGAACCTCCATGGGTCAGACTTGTTGGTCTGGCGAATCCTATAGGTACTTGCCAATCTTTTTCCATTTTGTTTTTTAATGCTACATTTAATTTTCTGTGGGATCGGAGCAGACGAGCTGGCTTTTGGTTGCCATGGGCATGGGTGAGCCTTGGCTGCCATGATCCGGTCACCAGTTTGCTGGTATATAAATGATATTCAGTGTTAATGTGGTAATCTTCTGGCTGATCTGTGTATATTTTTAGATTTTTTTTTACTGTATGATGATGATTTTAAAAATGATTTATTTGTGATCATTTATAATATTAAGTAGGAAGCCCTTTTGTGCAGTTAGAGAAATTGCCTTAGCAAACTTTTAACAGTAGATGGCAGCAAAGAAATTATTCTAATTGAACATTGAACATTCAAAATGCTGTAAAAATTTCTCTAGAAAAATATATATATTTTGATTACTCGACACAAAGATTAACCTTACATTAAAGAAAAAAACACTAAATAATCTATTAAGTTGTCCAAAAATAGTTAAAGAACATTTTTAAGATACTGGAAACTCAAAAACAGTTTATTCCATTTTCATCTGATGAGTACCTACCCAGACTGCCGACGAACGCTCTGGCTAAGGACACACCACTCTTTATGTCACAGATGTAGTTATACAGATCGTACAGAATAGTTCTGTTGGGTGCATTCGACAGCCTGTTAAACATCTGGACAACTGCAGAACACAAGTCTTCGAAGTGCTCAGCCCTCTCTCGCCATTCTTTGGCCTGTGAGGAGATTTAAATGAAATATTTTTCATCCCTTTTATATAAAAACTTATCATCATATAGAGACATTGCCAAAAGGAAACCAAGTGAGCAGAAATTGATTTAATGATTTAATGATTTAATGCGCCCTAGCTGGGAATGGAGAGATGGCATATTCTCTCTCCTCGGTCATTTACAGTTGACAGTAGCGTATTGTGAGAGGAAGGTGACAGATAGTCGCTCTCTTCCCACAGAGTGTGTTATGCTGCCTGATCACACAGGCTTTGTGACTGTCTTGCCCTCTCACTCACCTTGTTGTTCTCGGCTCCCACAGGGCCAAAAGCTGCAGCGTCACGGTTGCTTCTTAGCCACTGCAGCTCTTCTAGCATGTTGAGAGCAGTGGGGCCGTATTCATAGGGGAGGTAGAAGAGATCGGAGAGCAGCATTAGGTCCTCCAAGGTGAGTGGCTCTGCAGTGTACAGTGGGTTCTCTCTGGGCCCTGGCACGTATTCATCTGTCTGCATGGGCTCTTCATCAGACGACTCTTTCTTTGCACGACCAGTGCCTGAGCGGGACACTGCACACACACACGCTATAAAATCAGCACAGACAAAATTTTATTTTAGGGGGATTTTACCCCGATTTTCTCCCAAATTTAGTCGTGACCAATTCCTCCCCGTCACTAGGGGGCTCCCACTACTACTACCACTGAGTCGGGAGGGCCGAAGACTATGCTCGCTCATGCACCGTTGAGGACAGCGCTATCCGCTCCTTCTGCTTGCGTGAGCTCACAGACGCCCCTGATTGGCTGTAGAGCCGTAATTAATGTGGGAGCACTAAGTACCTCTCATCCCTCCCCTCTGAGAGAGCTCGGCCAATCAGCTCTCTCTAGACCTCCGACTGCGAGGGGTTACAGCTTCACCCAGGAATCGAACTCGCGATCTCCGGATAATAGGGCGAGCACTTTACCACTGCACCACTCAGAGGCACAGATGGAATTTTTGCCTGAGAAATAATGTTGTCATTTCATTATAACCAGTTTATATATTAAATAAACGTACATGACGTTTTTCCTTGAACAATTAACTAATTGTGAACTAGTTGTACTAGATATGCAGTCGATTAAGCAAAATCGCACGAGCAAGAATGCGGTTATACTGAATATCGGCATGTTAAGTCTATTTGGTAACAGATGATCTATTATGATATCAAACACTGCACTACTACCATAGTACCATTTATAGCCTACAGAAATCAAACATGGACAGTTTACCATCAGGTTGATCAGCCACTCCAAACTCAACCAGCCAGTCAGTGAGTGCGAGCCGCAAAGCCTCCTTGGGATTATAGTCAGATCCCTGATCCTCACCATCTGTTAAAAAAATTTAAAATGATGTAACAGAAAAACCAATCCGAATACCATTTGTGTAATCATAAATACATCATGAGTAGCTTACATCAGACAACCAATCGTGCAAGCGTTACCACTCGGACCAGCTTACCCATAGCAACATCCTTCTGTCCCGTGTTGGATTTGCACCAAGTGGCTAGTGTATGAATCGCCACGAAGTTGGGCTCAAATTCACAGTTAGGGTTGGTGAGTACTCCTCTGAGTTTAGGAATGAGTTCTGTGGGCCTGTTCTTGAAGGGTCCCATGAACAGCCGCTGGGGGTCATAGTCATTCGCATGGATGTTGTCCCAAATCACTGGCGGCCTTCTTAGAACACCAGACACCTCCTCTATAGACTCCACAGAAATTTCATTGGACACCACTTTTGGCCCTGAGAGAGGTGAAAAGGAAAGTCTTAAAGAAACTTCAAGCTGCTTTAGTTTAAAACACCACACTGTATTTTTATTTTTTTTCATACACTGCCTGGCCAAAAAAAGTCACCATTTCAGAAGGGTCAAATTATTGGACTGCATCAAACAAAGAAAACAATTAAGGAGATTTTAAATTACTGGAACTGGATTAAGAACCCTTAAAAACAGTTTGGATAATGCTAAACCATTAACTTTGTGGAAGAATTGTGATAGAAGTTTCATGGGAAAAAGTAACAGTAAAAACCATGACTATGTTTAATAATGAAAGTAAGAGCATTTCTATACACACACACAATGTGATGAGAACTCACAGGATAGGGACTAAACAGTTGTCTCATGTGGAATCATTTTCAAACATGAACTGGACAACACACTCTGTGATGTAATCAAAGCTAAAGGTGATTGAATGAAAACCTAGACGGTCACGGAGTGTATATTTGTTAGTAATTTGCCAGGGAGAATCAGTACTTAGGCGGCACAACGGCTTGCGGATAGCCCTTTGCTTTGTACCACCAGGGTCGGGGTTTGATTCCTGTCTGTGTGCATGGAGTTTGCATGTTCTCCCTGTGCTTGGTGGGTTTCCGCTGGGTACCCTGATTTCCTCTCACAAAGACATGCAGATTAGGCTAATTGCCATTCTCAAATTCCCCGTAGTGTGTGAATGAGTGTGTGCCCTGTCCAGGGTGTAACCCTGCCTCGTGCCCAAAGTCTAATGGAATAGGCTGCAAGCTCCCTGTGACCCTGAATACAGGATAAAGTGGTCCAGATGCTGAGTGAGTGAGTGAGAATCAACACTTAGAGATTTAAAGTGCAACTGTGGAATGCAGGATAACAAAATTAAGAAAGAAATATCGATTTCAGTTGTCCGAGGTGGTTCATTAGGAGAGTGCTTTACTTGATATTTGAAAGAAATGGAAAGAGCTACTGATCTTACCAGTCCAGAGAATATCAATCGCCGGGAGGAGTTTCTCTCCGACAGTGAGTAAATATGAAGACTGGCTCACATTAGGGGTACAGAATGCTGCGCAGTAGTCTGGAAAAGAAAAAAATAGTGTATGGAATTATTAACTACTGGGGAAAAAAGGTTATAAAGGTAATAAAGAGGGTGTTTGTATTATCCAGGCTTTTAAGGTTAATCAAAAGAAGGATAGTTGCTTCTTTATTTTGAATACACATCCCACTTACTACACACTTATTACAGGTACGGTCCTGCAATTAATTAACATCATTGTTACCTGTTGGGCAGAAGAGAAAGCTCTGGGGCTCCTGCAGGTGCTCATACACCTGGTTGGTGACGGACACCTGTGCATGAGCAAAGGAGCTAAAGGCCTCCTTATCAGCAGCACACATTTCTGGCTCAATGTCATCAAAAAGCAGGGCAAAGGATCTGCAGCCGAGCTCGCACACCTACCGTGCCCAGAAAGGCAACTGTCATTAAAGATTAAACTACTCAGCTGGTCATTAAATCGCTTATGGGAATTTCTTATCAGTAATGTGTATCTGTGTGATTAGATTGATGAAATTCTTTCAGTTAATGATTGAGCATGTCTGAAATAATGTCATTTTACCTGACTTAGCTTTTTCTTTAGAGCAGCAACCTCTTTAGGGTTTGAGAATGTAATATCCAGGCCGGGTGAGATGGCATAGACGAACTCGATGTCATGTTCTTTCGCAGCAGAAATGAGTGTGATCAGTTGCTCTTCGAAGACACAAAGGGAAACATTACATAATATCATATTAAAAAAGATGAGATCTTATCACACTATGCATTACTTTCATCTATACGCAGTTTGACTTCAAATGTTTAATAACTCTTAAAAGCTCAGCCTTTTCAAACATGCAAACTCTACAGTGCTAACCACTATGTCACCGTGCCGCCAGGTTCCCTACCTGCCTCCTCTGAGGTATATAGCTCTCTCCAGTACATCCTGTGTTTGTAGTCATCCTTTGGGGCATAAAGGTATGTGTTCAACCCCCATTTCTGCTCCCTGGGTTATTAAAACATAAATATAAAGGTTACAGATTTTGAAGGTTCATCTACAATTGTATTTTATCATTTTTTCAGGTAAATACACCATTTAGGGCAATTTATAGACACAGTCTGCTACAGAAGTATTCACCACTTGACACTTGTCAAGGGGTAAGTCTTAACCTGATGCTACCACTACCATGTTTCACAAAGTTAAGTTTTGGACAAAGTGTTTATATTATTAACCAATCTTGTTGGGAATCAATATGTTTGTACAGTAAGCGAAATATCTGCAATGTATAGTCTATAGCAGAAAGTTGTGAAGTTGCTCTTCCCCTGGTGTCTGGTGTATGATTGCCTTGTGAATAGCTTGTTACATCTGAGCAGTAGATCTCTCCCGACCATTTAGACATTCCCTTCGCCTCTTTGCTACTTCTCTGATTAATGCTTTTCATTATGCTTTTTGTTCTCTGGCATTAACATGAAAGGTATATTTATAGAGATGACACCTTAACTGCCTTAACTGCACACAGATGAATGCTGTTTAACTACGTAATTGTGTGACTTCTGGTGGCAACTGGTTATACCAGAAATCATTTAGAGAACACACCATCAGGGGTGAATACTTATGTGTGTGTGTGTATGTGTGTGTGTGTGTGTGTGTGTGTGTGTGTGTGTGTGTATATATATATATATATATATAAACACCTCCACCTTTCTATCACAACCAGCATTAACCTTTTCATCACTTCTCTACACTATCACTTCTATTTGATCAGACTACATGCACCAGCCTTGGGTCAGAGCAACTCCAAAACTGCAGCTCTTGCAGATATTTGTGGTTTGCAGTGGTCCACAAACCAGTGGAACCAGAAGGAAAACCAGTGAACTGGTGACAGGGTTATGGGTGGCCAAGGGTCATTGATGCACATGGAGAGTGAAGGCTGGCTTGTGTAGTCTGATCAAATAGAAGCAAAGAGATAAAAAGAAGGTTAATTGTGATGGTGATAGAATGGTGTCAGAACACACAGTGATTCACTGTTATTAGGCAGGTGTCATAGCTGATCTATATATATATATATATATACACATATACACACACACTACCGTTCAAAAGTTTGGGGTCACTTGCAAATTTATTTGTTTTTGTTTAGTGATTTATTTTCTACATTCTACAACAATACTGGGGATTTCAAAACTATAAAATAACACATAT
>JAOTQY010000003.1:6199242-6216380 GCA_026413445.1 Dolichallabes microphthalmus
TGATTGGTCAAATTTGGACACACAAATGCTTGGCACACAAGTTATTTATCGCAACTCTTTGCGATATGGTTATCGCGCATGCCATTATCGCGATAACGATATTTTTCCGATATATCGTGCAGCCCTACCAGGCAGTGTGTTTAAACAGCAAAACCAAACAATAAATATCATTACAGCATTCTCTGGTTCCACATGGTTACTGTGGTTTTACTGCATGGTAACATAACGTAAATGTTGTGCAGTCTGCTTGTGTCACAATTAATATTCGCCAGTTGTCCCTATTTTTACTGATTTGGGCTTTTTTTTAATGCGTGTCTTTGTGCGAATGAGGTAAATTTGCAAATGGTCCGAAATCTACTCCTTGGATGATGTTAGAGGTAAAATGCTTATTTCAATGTTGAGACAAGAAGGGATTTTACGGAACACTGTAATGTTACTTTGTATTGTTTAGTCAAGATAATGTAATTTGTTGTGAAAATAAAAAAAAATTATGTGTGTAAGTGTTAACAAAATTTTGTGAGTGACCATATAAAATTTGCTGATTATTTATTTTTGAATATAGGAAAACTATATCTACATGTATACAATTTTAATTCTCTCTCTCTCTCTCTCTCTCTCTAGGAGTGTGATAATCTGTGGTGGGACGCCTTCACCACAGAGTTTTTCGAGGATGACGCCATGCTGACAATCACCTTCTGTCTAGAGGACGGCCCTAAGAGATACAGTAAGGCTCAGATAATGTTTAAAATTAATAGTCTGCAAATTTTAATATTCTTTTTTATATTTGCACATTTTCTAGCCCTCCCAATTATAAAAATGTTACAAGTGTGTGTGCATATTGCTTGATAACCGAAATTGTTCTCCCCCTACAGCGATTGGCCGGACGCTGATCCCACGCTACTTCCGCAGTATATTCGAAGGAGGTGCGACTGAGCTCTACTATGTTCTAAAGCACCCTAAGGAGTCCTTCCACAATAACTTTGTGTCTCTGGATTGTGATCAGTGTACAATGGTCACTCAGAACGGCAAGCCTATGTTTACACAGGTACGCAAAGCGCCATAATGTGTGAGCATTTTGTGGTATTATAGTATACCAGTTAATCATTGGCCAGCAGCAGCTTAGCAGTACCAGAAATCACTACCATTATCAGCAGATAGTCAGTATAATCAAATCCTGGCAATACTGCAGCCATCTGTGACAAATTCTGTTCTTTTTTTATTATTATTATTTTTACTGTGTGTGTGTAAACCCACCATACCCTATCTGTGCCATATGAACGGCAGGTCTGTGTGGAGGGCCGTTTGTACCTGGAGTTCATGTTTGATGACATGATGAGGATAAAGACGTGGCACTTCAGCATAAGGCAGCACAGAGAGCTCATTCCCCGCAGCATCCTGGCTATGCATGTAGGTGTCAAACCTTGTGCCAATAGCGTGAAATTTAGCCAAAGCCATCCTTCTAATTTGAAAAAATATCATTACATTAATATTTAAGGACTTCTTGATTTATAATTTGTCTGCCGTTCCAGGCTCAGGACCCGCAGATGGTGGACCAGCTGTCTAAGAACATCACGAGATGCGGTCTCTCCAACTCCACTCTCAACTACCTCCGAGTGAGTGCTCGTACAGCCTTCATATGCACCAGCTGTCTTATAGTGCCAGCGGTACAGTCATAAATCAGCTCAGAGTGCGAAATTGTATTACACCTAACCTGCTGAATATTGAAAGCGATTCAAATTTAGTTATGTTTTAACACCTACACCCCTGAGAATGGCGTAGTGTTATAAAACTGAGAAATGTTGCATTCAATTACATGAATGTGTACACTTCAAACAAATTGTACTCTGCATAATTTCTGTGGTTCTTACTAAAGGCAAATATAATAAAGCAGATTCTCTATGCTCTTTAGCTATGTGTGATTTTGGAGCCGATGCAGGAGCTCATGTCCAGGCATAAGACATACAGCTTGAGCCCCAGGGACTGTCTCAAGACCTGCCTTTTTCAGAAGTGGCAGAGGATGGTAGCTCCTCCAGGTGGGCAAATATCACTTTTTTCTTTCTTTCTTTTTTTTTTTTTTATCAGACTGGGCCTTTGTTTTTTTTTCCTGTTCCCACATGTGCTTCTCATAGAAAATGTTATTAGTTTTCTGTGCAGCATGATTGACCAGGAATTCCCTTGGACAAGCAGTAAATACCTACCATACTGTCCTACACATGTTTGTAGTTTGTAAGGAATTCTTCAGCAAGTGCACTATTTTGTTAACAAAGCAGGCTGATTATTCTAACCGTTGTAATCCCAATAAAAGCTTAATTTTTAATGGACCTGTTAAGTGTATATGCTGTATACACATGATATACACATGCTATCTGCTTATTGTAAAACTTTGGTTTTGGCCTGTGTTTTTTCAGCGGAGCCAGCACGGCAGGCACCAAACAAGCGGCGGAAGCGTAAGATCTCGGGTGGCAGCACCATGAGTGCAGGAGGCGGCACCACCAACAACAATAACAGCAAGAAGAAGAGCCCTGCTGGCAGCTTTCCTCTCTCCAGCCAAGTACCTGTAAGTAGGATTTAAACAAGTCTAATCCATGAAATATAATGTTATATTACTGCAGGAATAAAAACAAACTGAGGAGTAGTGATATTGCAGTGAAAAAAGGCACAGAAAGAGAAACGTGTCGCATTATTATACAAACAAAAATTATGGTTTCAGGTTAGTTTTATTTTCTAATTAACTGTAAAGGTTTATTGGTTGGATGGTCAGATTCATGTAAAATTCTACCATCATGAACATGTTTTTGGCCAAAATCTGGAACTTCAGTAAGGTTCAGTATATAAGCAAGACTCATTGGTTGATTGGTTAATTTATATATTTTTTTTATGTGAAAATATTTTCAAACAAAGCAGCAGTAATTGGTTAGGAATTATTGCTTTTCATAGGCTTTTGAATGCATAAATATGAAAATATAAAATTGATTTAAATTAGTTTAACAGCCCATTACTGGCTGCTTTAATCCCCTGCCAAGTGTTCTAATGTTGTGTTCTCTTCTGTAGGACGTGATGGTTGTGGGTGAGCCCACTTTAATGGGAGGGGAGTTTGGAGATGAAGACGAGCGTCTGATCACGCGACTAGAGAACACACAGTTTGATGCGGCCAACGGCATCGATGATGAGGACAGCTTCAACAATTCTCCAGCCTTGGGCTCCAACAGTCCCTGGAACAACAAAGCTCCCTCCAGCCAGGAGAGTAAGAGTGACAACCCCACCTCCCAAGCCTCTCAGTGAGACTCAGGCCAAGAGGGGGAGGGTACAGGAGGATGGGAGAAGAGAGAGGAGGTCACGGAGGAAGTAGGGGTTAGGAGATGCATGGCCGACTCACTCATCTACATGCAGATCCACTTTCACAAAAATGGCGGCCATTCATTTCGCCCCGTCTCAACGTGCTGGAGAGAAGAGTGAGACCGTGGGTCAGAGGAGAGCCAGGACTAAGAACAAGTGAAGTGTAAATCATATGTATTGGGTTTTAAGAACTCAGTAACCATGAAGTTGTTGGTGTTTTACTGTGCGAATGCTCCTCTGAGGAAGGTGTAGATAGTTTACCCGTTTAAGTTAAGAAGGAGGTTGGTTGTTTTGTCCTCAGGGGAGAAGGCCGACGTGTAAAACGCCAGCAAAGTACACACACACCCTCACAAAATGGCCAGAGGCGAAGGATTTTGTCAGGTGTGTTTGATCTGAAGTCCAGCTCGTACCTCCCTGAAGCAGACGTCATTACAGATCTTTCCCTGCCATTAGTGGAAGATTCGGACTGAATCCCAGTACACCACCGCCATGCTGTAGAACAGCCCGGAATTGTTATTGCTTAAAAAAAAAGTGTGAGATGGCAAGCATTGAATGAAACGTTTTGAAAAATTTTATCTGCATTTTATACCAGCCTCTATTTCCCTAGAATGTTTTTATTTTCCTTTTTTTTACCGACATTGAAAGCTACAGACCAAGGAGCTACGAGGACTTTCACGGTCCAAATCTCAACCTTCAAATTATATTTGTTTGTATTATTTTTTAACAAAAAGAGTAATTTAGTGTGGGCTTTTATTTCATTTTGTGTACTTGTGCTTGTATATTTAAGGTAGTAGCAAAGTTCTGTATAACTGTACGAAAATGTATTCTTCCTTAGCATTGCCTAAAGCCATTCTGATCTAACATGTAAAAAAAAAAAAAAGTGAAAAGAAAAACTCATGAATTTGTCTTTGCCCTTTCTCCCCTAACTTTATCAATTTGTGTAAGAATTATTCAATTAAAGTGCGCAGTCACGTGGTGAAATGCCTGATTGCTCTGTTTATTCTTGGTCCAAGTGCATTTGGTACTTGAAGGCCATCCAAAGCGGTAACCTCTTCTGCCCAGTCAAGTTTATGTTCAAATATGGATTTTGAAGCCCTGTCCATTTAAATTGTAATATTTCTGCCAGCCCTGCACTTGTAATTGAAAATTAATGGTGATCTGTCCCTCTTCTAACCTGTAGACATCCCTCTCATTGATATATCTATTTTTATTTTGTTGTTTTTGTTTTTCTTAGTTTTTGCCCTTGATTAAATTAATGTATGTACCAATAAAATATGAATTTTCACTTTAAAAGAAAACAGCCTTGTGGGTGTTTTGACTTTGAAACAGCCTTGTTTGGTGTTTGAAAATCATAGGGTAAAAGTATATGTATTAAGAGTTCTTTGAAAACAGTGTGTAGTAGTGCCTGGGTGAATGAGTGAGTGTTTGAGCGAGGTTGATCTGTTTCATCTGTACTGAACCACACGGTGCTCTGCTGCCCCCTTAGTGGGATGTCGAACAACTGCAGGGTCTGTAAAATCAGGAAAACATGAATATTACATCATGTGTTACATTTTGCAGATTGCATCTTGCTTTTTATTATACTTCTATTTTTTTTCCATTTTCAAGAACATATACACTGCCGCTAGCAATACTGTGGTTAAAAAAGCAAAAAAATGCACTCAGATCCTTAGTACTACTCTCTATCCATATTTCCTCATATTCGATTCCTGGATTTCTTGTTTTTATGGGTGACATGACTGCAGGTCAGAAAGGTTCCTGAGCCATCTGAAGGAGCCATCTGTTCCCAACTAGTATGTAACCAGACCGTTTCAAAAAATTATTCTTATGGAGAGCCTGAGGCAGGCAGTATGGGCTGAGGTTTAAACTTGTGAGAAGAGGGAGTGGGGGGGTCATAGGTTCAGTTCTCACTAGATATTTACAGTCATATTTTAAATGCCCTAAACAAAGCATTTGCTGCTAAGGCCTAATTAGCTAGCAAATGCTGCATGCTGGGTGGTTAGCGCATAATGATTCAAACAGATATACAGTCCTTACCCACTGGATGCCAAGATTTTTCTAACACGATGCATTGCTTTTGACTGTAAAGAATTTATTGGTACATCTATTCACGTTTTCATATTTCTATAAACTGACTGGCAAAAAAACAAGTCACAAGTTATTTCCCTCTGGGATTAATAAAGTTTTTTGAATCTTTTGAATCTTGAAGTTAATACAGTATTTCATTGGACCACCTTTAGCTTTGATTCTGGCTGTGACATCGGTTTGATAAACATATTTAAACATTTATTTCAGTTCAGATCACATTAATTTCTCCCCAGGATCTTGTACAGATGACGGGAGAGTCCGACCACTGCATAAAGCCTTAATCAGCACTTCCCAAAGATTCTAAATGGCGTTACAGTCTGGCCTCTGTGGTGACCAATCACTGTGTGAAAATTATGTCTCATGCTTCCTGAACCATTCGTTCCAAATTAGAGGCTGATTAATCCTGGCATCGTCACCTCGAAATATGCCCGTACCATCAGGGAGAAAAAAATCCATTGATGGAAAAACCTGGGCATTCAGTACATTCAGGTCATCAATGGACCTCATTTGTTTAGGCACATAACAGTGCTGACCTGAAGCTTAACCAGATGATAACAATCCACAGGTCTACTGTCCATTCTTTATGCTCCTCAGCAAATTGAAGCCTTTTTTCAATTATCTACAATTTTCTTAAGGCTGCATGCTGTTTAATCCCAGTCCCAGTGCATGTGGAAATGATATTGCTTTCACTATTAAACATATCCATGAGTTCTTCTGTTTAGTTATTTAGTAAGGAGTAAGGAGTTATTTATTTTAAATGGTTTGCTTTTACTAATTCTTTAAGTGATCTCCCATCAGTCTTTCAGGAATTTTTTTTCTGACCACATTTCTTCCTTGAGGATGATGGTTCACCACTATCATTCCACGTTTTAATAATGCGTTTTAGTGCGTAAACCAATTTTAGTAGTTTCAGCAATCTCCTTAGTTGTTTTCTTTTCTCAATGCAGGTCTCAAACAAAGTAAGATCTTTACTTCGACCACAGGATATGTCTTCTGACCTGGTTGTTTAAGAAATGAGGAGCTACTTACTGCATCACTCACCATCTATCCTGTATACAGGGTCGTGGGTTGGCCTGGATCATAGTCCAGGAGACTTAGAGGATGAGGCAGGGTACCCCCTTTGACGGGGTACCAATCCATTGCAGGATCGGCACACATACATACACACACTTGCACACTCATTCACACACTGCGGGCAATTTGTGAATGACATTTAGCCTAATCTGCATGTGTGAGGAAAGGGGAGTACCTAGAGGGAACCCGCCAAGCACTGAGAAACTCCATGCACACAGACCCGAGGCTGGAACTGAACCCGGATCCTGGAGGTGCCAATCGACATTTTCCTTCAGACAAGTCAAAGCACTAACATATACTTTCCTTCACACTGTTTGATCTGAGTAACAAATTTCAGCTCTGGTTATAGTCATGGTCATAAAGGAGTTCTGCTATATGTGACCCTGTATGTGAAAACTCAGCTAAAGTAATTTCTTTGTGATAAAGGCCTTGCATTTCCAGGTCGATGGTTTGATTCCCACCTCGTGTCTGTGTTTGTGAAACTCCATGCACACAGACCTGAGATGGGAATCGAACCTAGACCCAAACCCAGGTGCAAGAAGACAGTGATAACCACTAAACCATAGTGCATCTATTAGCTTAACTGTAATGTTTAATATGGAATATATACATTTTATTGTACATTTTAATGTAATTATTAGCTCTAATCTTATCTGTAATAATACACACACAACAACATATAATAATAAACGAAGGGACTACAATTTGGACACTAAACACTTTTTTTAAACAATGGACAAAATGATAAGATAAGTTTGATTTCTTTATGATCTGTTACTTTAAACGAGGACGGGAGAAATGACGTCTCTTCCGGTCACGTGGTCCGCAGCTTCGTCTGTTCGCGCGGAAAGTTCATGCTTGCTGCTGAGCTGTCCCTGTTATTTAGAAATGTGGCAACTTTCGATATAAAGTTATACTTTCTTTAAATTATTTATGTGGACTGTTTAACAGTCCGGGGTCTGTGTGGAGAAGAGTTCCAAAGCTGCTGTATTTGAATGAAATTGTCATTGTCCCTCTCACCCGGTGAGCTCGCGCACATCACTGCTTATTACCATAGAAACGTAGCCTTCGAGCTAAGCTAGCCTGCTGTTATTTGGGTGCTGTAAAAACTGCATGTAAAAAAAAAAGAAAGAAATGGTACAATTTGTTGTTGGAGCATCTTTTGAGATGTTTTATTCACTTTCAGGTGTAAAATATGAGTCCACAGAAGCGCACGGTGGAGTCAGGAGCTTTAGAAGTGCGATTTGTTGGTGATAAAGATGTCCTGGATCACATTGTGGAGAAACATGAAGGTATTAAGAGTGAAAAGGGAACCACATTTCAAAACTTTGCTGTTTTCTATTTTTGTTTATTCCAGCAATTTGATTGAACTTCTTGAATGCATCATGTGTTTACAAACGATGGTTATGACGGCACTGTGAAGCAAAGCTCAAGTATCATACCCTTTAACCATCATTTAATCATCCCTTAATCTTCAGTAATATCTAGTTAGGGTTGAGGTCTGGATCTGGACCCAAACCTAGGAACTATGGGTGCAAGGCAGGAGTACACCCCTCATGGGACACTGACAGCCGTACACACGTTCACATTCACAAGGAGAGTTATCATACCTGGTTACTGTCTGTGATGTTTTAAGGGGGCATAAGGAAACCAAAAAACCCCTGAGGAAACTGATGTTCACATTGACAAACTGCAAAACTAGGCACTAATATTAACCTGAGCTCAGGATCGATTTAACCATGCTTCGTACCATTGTGCCACTCTGAATCTGACGGTAAAATAAATAGTGCAGTTTTTGATGGCATTTAATTAAAGCTGTTTTATTGAATTATTATTATCATTATCATATGCATCATTATATAAATTCATCATTTAAGGGCATTGGTGGCTCAGTGAAAGTTCTTCAGTGGTTCTCTCCTGTTATGTTGCTCTCCAGTTGATGCCTCATCAGGGCACCCTTAGTACTGTTTCCAAACCTGGAAACATTTATTTATTTATTTATTTATTTTATTTTTAAGTGAGGATTGTCAGCCAGAGCCTCTGGCATCAAATCTGTCAAAATCAAATTTGTGGATCAGATGATCAACTGTAGCACCTCCTAATTTAAGCAGGAGAAAGGAGAAGCATTACTGATTTTTATTTTCTCTCTCTCTCTCTTCCCACTTTTACTCTCCCAACAAATCATGCACTGTACTTATGGGCTCTAAGGGTCAGGTACTTCTTATACAGTCTGCTTTATTCATATTCTGGCATATTATATGAATAATACCTTGTTCATATTCTGTCTCTACCTACTAACTGAATATTTTTACTCAGACAAGTGTTGCTCTGTACTATTGACTTGTATGCTCTACGGGTCATGTCCTCCTTATACACCTTCTTATCTACCTTGTTCATATTCTGGTACCTGTTTTGAAACAGAAACTGAGATTGCTGTACTGAGAATCACCTACGTCGTTGTGTTTTTAGGGTCAAAAGCCCCATCGAGTTCAGTCCAAACTCTTGCAAGCCTGAAGAGCCCTAGAAAGCCATCAGCAGGCCCTGTGGAAGAGGAAGAGGATGAAGAGGGTGTTTTTAATGAGCAAAACTATGTAGAGGCACTTGGCACACAAGGTGAAATGGTGAAAGTATAAATCACATAAATAATATGTACTGTCAACTTTTATTGAACAGGCTTTGTTGGTTTGTACTTTGTGTCCCTCTGTCTTGCTGAGTGCAGGTTGCCTTTATTTTTTTGTGTGTGTTCAGATGGAGATGAGGATGGATCAGCCACTGCAGGAGCTTCGGTGTTCACTTTCCAGTCTATTAAACGGTCCAATAAAATGGCACAAGTGGGTAAGTGAGGAGAAGGAAAATCTCAGTTTGTTTCTGTTTACACTGACAGTTGGGATTTGATTCTGAGTTTCTGAGGGAATCTATGGTGTAAACAAAGTCAGGCTTTGTGAAATGAAGAGTGAAGAAAATCTAGTTTTAGATGCTGTCTTCCGTGATGATGTCATTGTATTTGGGTGGAGCTTTACAAGCAGGAATTATGGCTAGAGTCAGTTGAGTGACAGTAAATACAGTGAAAAGGTGGAGGAGGGTAAGATCAGATCCTTAAGGTGTGGTGGTCATTAACTGCTGTGAATTTGAGGAAATTTGAGAAATTGTGACAATGTTTAGCCTGATAAAGAGGAGCTTAGAAATATTATTGACTGGGCTGGATAGAAGATGACTGTGGTGTTGTCATGTTTTTTTGTTTGTATATTTGTTTTATTTGACATCAGATTTGATTTGGAATTTGCGTATATTTCCTCTTCTTTTATTTTCCCATCTTTTGGGGGTTAGATACTTTTATTTAATCTCGACAAAATTAAATTATAACCAAAATTTTTTATTTTTAGTTACCAGTTCGTGCCTAGACATGCATTGTATTGTATCAGGGTAAATGTTATTTAAGCAATATCACACGAGAAGGAGTGCTATTCTGATTAATATCAGCACGGCTGTAATGTGGTTGTAGGCAAGAGGATGATGCCCTCTTTATATTTCCACTGTTTTCTGCTTTAAAATATCAGCTCAATTAACTTCCGGGTTCTGGGGTTAAATTCCAAATAGCATTAAGTGGAAAGCTATTGCGCTGTGGTGTACAGTTCCTTGTCCCACATACTAAGTAGTGCGCTTGATCAAGGGTTAAAGAGCAATTTGTGTTAGAAGCTAGTTAGCTTTGTGATTTAAAAAAATGGATTGTTCAGAGGCTGTTCAGAACAACTTGGAAGCAGTTATTAAGGAGACAAAATGGTGGTTAAAATGACATAATGTTATCAGATGTTTTTTCCTGCTGAAAGTGCTTCCGTGACTTGTTTTGAATGTGAGTTTCGGCAGGTAGCTGCCCTCTTCTCAACATAGCGGACTGTAAAGACCTACTTTCACACACACACAGCACTCGACAGTTACTGTAATTAACGGTTATAAGAACACCTGTGACGCAGAGTGATGCATATAGTTAAACATCCCAGTGCTGTTATCGTATTTGCACAAAGTGAAATGTCACGCCCAATCAGATTGCTTGGACCGAACTAACTTGTGTAATACATGTTACTGAGTTCCCTTTTTTCAATCCAGCATCAGAATGGGCGCGCACTCCTGGAAAAAGTGTTACATTTAGCACTCCTGATAGTCCAGAGGAGCCACCTAGCCCTGCCCGTGCATCCTCTAAGAGTGAGCACCCAACTTATTTTAAGTTTTCTTTTTCTCTGTCATAATCATGTCCCTAGAGAAATACTTTACTCTTTAATATGCATATTTATGACGATGCTGCTTTTGTATATTTTTCACTTCTAGAGTCGGTGACGCAAAACAAAACTCCTCAAAAGGTAATTTCATCTTTCAATTTCTTTCAGAAAACTGCAAAAATACTGGTTATGCATTTTGTAATTTGCTGACTATTAATTGATTATTGTTTTTTTTTCTTTCAGGGGAAGAAAGTTCAGTTTGTTTCCACGACTCCACACAGACTGAGAAAGAGAATATCAGGTTTGAACATTTTGTTAAAATATAATATCGTTTTTAGGCATTTAATGGAATTTCCCTCCTTGTTTTATCACTAGTCTGAATGATTTTTTTTGTCAGTTGCGGTAATAATGATTAAACCAGAATTATTTTCCAAAGCATAATGCTACAAAACTTATATCTGGTGTGTCTTAATCATTTTCTCACAATGTTTGTTTTCTTTCTTACTTTTATTTTACAGCTCCTAATCTAAAGTCAGACAGTGACAGTGATTTCTCCCCCTCAAACTCTGAGGAAGAGGACGATGATCATGAAGATGAGGAGAAAAAAGGAGAAAAGAATGAAGCTCAGCCCAAAACACCCAGCAAGACGTCTACAGTTGCTGCTGCACTTTACAAGACTCCTGCCAAGAAAAGCAAGAAAGCACCTGAGGTAGCGCCTTTTACTGAATATGGAGAACTGCTTGTATGATTACTGTCTTTTTTATGCACCTCAAACTCTTTGTGAAAATGCTACTAAACTTTCTTTGCACCAATCTGTAACCCAATGCTTTATTCCAGCCCAGCCTGGTGGAGGAGTACTTTGAAGCTCACAGCAGCTCGAAGGTGCTCACGTCAGACCGAACCCTGCAAAAACTCCAGACCCCAAAACTGGATCGGGTCAGTTCTGTTCAACGGCCTACATTTAACCCAGCTGCTAGATTTCAGCAATATGTATGTGATGGAAATTTTCACTGTGTTTTGTAGGAAACTCTGCTGCGGTTGCTGGATGGAAAGCCCTCCTGTTATACACACGAAATCACTCAACTGAATAAGAAACATGAGAAGAATTTCATCAAATGGATGCTGCAGTTACAGTTGAGTTGAAAATTCAGATGAACGTACTTTTTAAATAAGATATGTTAAGATGTCTTAAGATTAGGATTTTGTTTTATTCCACATGTTGATGTGTTAAATAAGAAGTATTAAGACATATTTTTGTATACATGTCAATAGGATGGGATTCAACATACTGCTGTATGGCCTGGGTTCAAAAAAGCTTCTACTGGAGCAGTTCCGCACTACCATGCTGTCTGACTCCATGCACCTGGTGGTCAACGGCTTCTTCCCCAGCATCACCCTCAAATCGGTCAGTTTTAGCATTTATTAAACGATTCTTTAGTTCAGGAAGGAATATTAAGCAAGGTTATCTTTAGCTTGTTTTTAAACTAGCTTGTATATACTGTATTAGAGCTTCCATTGAGATTTATATTCAGCACTGTGAACGTTGATGTGACTCTTATTCACATTTGAAGGCTTTTACTTGGATACAAACCAGGACTGCTTGATTTGGACAAAATACGTTTGTTTGTTTTATGTTGATATATTGTACGTGTACTTTATACTGACATCTCAGATTGGAATCATGATATACAAGGGTGAGTCAAAAACTTCTGTTCAAGACTACTGTCTCTCCAGTCAATGCAGATGTGACTCTGTTATATCAGTTAATTTGTAACTGTGGTGCGAGCAAAAATCTCTCCCCCACTTGTGATTTGCGCGTGATTAGTTTTTTCGTGGTCGGATTTTGAATCTGGTCCTGACTCAACGCACGGAAGAGCATAAACAGAAGTGTTTCAATATCTGCAAACAAAATTTGGACTGATACTCTAAGGAAGGTTAAAGATTTTTAAAGAGAATCATTACTGGTGGCGAGACATGGATTCATCACTATAAATCTCAGTGTAAACGGCAGAGTATGGAATAGAAACATCCCCAATCACCGACCAGGAAAAGTTCAAAAGTCAACTCTAAAATTGATGCTTTCAGTTTTCTGGGATTCTCAAGGGCCACTATGGAAACAATTTGACAATCAACAGTGCTTGTTACAGTGAGATTCTTATTGAAGAGCTGAAGCCTAAACTCCGGGTTAAACACAGAGGACTGCAAGGATGTTGTAATCTGGATGATGTACGCCCACACATTTCTGCCCACACTGTCGTCACTCTGCAAAAACTTTGTTTTGAGATGTTAAATACAAATAAAATAGTTCTGATCCTGTTCCATTAGACCTACGAGGATGAAGATTTACTTCTGGTGAAGAAGTAAAGACAGCAGTACATAGGCTTGCCGCTCAGCCTAAAACATTTTTAACGAGGGAATACAAAAGTTTGTTGACAGACGGACAAAGTGTATTGAAAAGCAAGGGAAAAAAGGGTATTTGTTTGTTCTAAAAGGTAAAAATAAAGTTTATAAAAAATACAGTAGTGATTGCATTGAAAAATTTATGGAATTCAATTCTGATACAAGTTTCATAGTCTTTAATCAGGAATGTACCTTTTAAAGGAAAAACAGATCAAAATGTACTTTTTCCTTTCTCATATTGTTGACAGATTTTAAACTCTATCACTGGTGAGATGATGGAGCATGATGGGAGTTTTCGGACCCCAACGGACCAAATAGACTTCATTGTGAAAACCCTTAAAAAAGGTTCTCTAATATTCTCTTTCAGATAAACAAACCGTTTAACATAATGGAATTAATCCTCCATCCATTCCTGGTAAAGTGTCATGATGTTGATTGTTGTGTAATCCTTTCTGTGTTCTTACCAGACCCGGATAACCACATCTACCTGATCATCCACAACATTGATGGTCCCATGCTGCGTGGTGAGAAGAACCAGCAGGCCCTGGGACAGCTGGCGTCCATTCCCAACATGCACCTGCTCGCCTCCATAGATCACATCAACGCCCCACTCGGTCCGTTTTCACACCTTAATGCTAAACGACTCTTATTTTGTTTGTCTCAGAATGTTCTCAGACTCGTTCCGTACTTTTTACACTTTAAGTCTTTTGATGTTTTAACTCTTATTTATCAGTTCAGTAGTGTATGTAAGATGTTTAATGTTACCTTGGCTGTGTTATTGTACAGTGTGGGACCACTCGAAGATGTGTGTGTTTAACTGGCTGTGGTACGAGACGACTACCTTCCTTCCGTACACAGAAGAGACATCGTACGAGAACTCTCTCCTGGTGCAGCAGACAGGAGCGCTGGCCCTCAGTTCGCTCACACACGTCCTGCGCAGTCTCACACCAAATGCTAGGTACAGCGGCAGACATTCTCACACACACACACACACACACACACACGAGTGTATCTAAGGCAAGCAAACATGCTTGTTCATTACTGAACTATACAGTATATATATATATAATGTATGTGTGTGTAAAGAGTGTGAGAAATTTACATTTGTGTTCACTTCTTTATACAGTACATTTTACATATTCTAATTATTTTTATATTCTTTAGTTTACATTTGGTCATTATTTAGGTAATTACTGTATATTGGTTTTGGTTTCAAAAAGGTGATTCTGTGTTGTTCTGCTCACAGAGGGATATTCAGATTACTGGCTGAATTCCAGCTGGAGAACAAAGACAATACTTCATACACAGGTAAAACTGTAGGATTTGACAGTAATTAAGAACTCCTTTTTTAAAAAAAAATTTATAAATCACTTTTTAGAGCTATTTCTCAAGTCTAAAGGGATTTTTTTTCTTTAATTTGCTAGCTGGACTTTTTCACATTTCTGTTGTGTTCAGGTTTGTCTTTTCAAGATTTTTACCAGCGTTGTCGTGAGGCCTTCCTGGTAAACAGTGACATCACACTGAGGACTCAGCTGACAGAGTTCAGGGATCACAAACTGATCCGAACCAAGAAGGTAAATAAGTAAACCTATATGGGATTGGATCTTAATTTGATGATCTAGAGTAGCATGTCTGTTTGCTGGAAGTGGCATGCGGGCTAAATGTATATTTTGTTAGCTTCGCTGAAATGGATGTTACGCCTTCATAAAAATAAGTATAAGCCCAATAAAAAAGGTTTTCTTTAAATTAATGAACATATCTTTGTCTTTGCAGGGAGCTGATGGAATAGAGTACCTTCTGATCCCTGTGGATGCTGGAACTTTAACCGACTTCCTGGAGAAGGAGGATGTTGAGTAAACAGGGCAGGAAAAAAAGATGTTTTGATGACTGACTGACTGCCTGTCTGTGGGCAGCGTTTATTCACCTGATCTGGTTACTGTGAATAGGCAGCAGTAAGCTGGCACAGACTTCCATACGGCATGCAGAGACTCAGATGGACAGAACCAGATGTCATGCACTGCTGAAGTCCAACTGAAACAAGCCAACTCAACTATTTCAAGCACTGAAATAGGATCAGACACTTTTTGTAAACCATTTATTATGTATAGATATGTAATAAATATTGATGCATTGCAGTTTATTTACATATAAAAATATGTTCAGCAACTATACATGAATATTCACATGGTTATTGCAACATCATAATAACAGACATTTACTTGGTAACAACAAGATGCTAAAACCGATCCTAATGCAACATATAGGCTTGTGTGTGTTTGAGCACAACAGAAACAGGAAATGCTAAATTAGTACCAAGAACAATGCGGCCAGAAGCCATGACTGAGAAAACTTTTTGCGACACTCTGTGCAGCTATTTTTACTGTATACACTATATGGGCAAAAGTTTGAGGACACCTAACTAACCATCAACACCAATCTGTAAACTTTTGTGAGATTCAAACCTATTCCAGCATGACGGTGCCCAGTGCACATGGTGAGCTCCAGAAGGACAGAGTGAGCTATTGTTGGAGTGGAAATGGAAGTCAGATAGTCTGGACAAAGCCCTGACCACAATCCCACGGGATACTCTTCAGATGAACGGCAATACTGACTGCGCCTCAGCACCAGTGCCTGACTCCACTAATGCTTTTTTTGTGGCTGAACGGTCAAATCTCAACATCCATGCTTTAAAAAAAATGTAGTGCAAAGCTTTTTCAGAGGAACGAGATTATTAATAGCAAAAATGAACTTAATCTTGAATGGATGTTCAACAAGCACATACTGTATGGGTCTTTTGGTCAGACAAGTCACATACGTTCTGCCAATATAGTGCAACTATAACCACACATATTGGTGACAAGAACCCATTGGCTCTACCATGCTGTGCACGCATTTCATTATTTATGCAAGTAGGTTTCTGCCCCATTTGACAGATCCCTTCTGATTATCACCTTTATTCATTCACAGGATCAATAAATTATTTGATGGGAATAAAACTTAATAAATATGAATGCCATGGCCATTACACTCACCAGCTTTCAACCCAGTTAAACACCAACAGGAGACTTAAAATCGGTTATGGGAATATACACTGCCTGGCAACAAGAAGTCACACACATTAAGATTTCAGTCACCTTTAGGCGTTGATTACAAGACACGATGTGGTGGCCAGTTCAGGTGTGAAAATAATTCGTATCACTTTCAAAAATTGAGTCCTGCGGTATTCATGCTATCAGGGAAGAACAGCTCCAGAGATGTAATAAACTGCTCGTTCAGTACATTCAGGTCAGAAGTTGACTTTCATTTTATTGCCACTAACATTGCTGAGCCTAGAACTGACCAACTGAAGCCCCATTATAACACTGCTGCCCGAGGCTTGTTCGAGTGGGCATGATACACCCATCACGTTGGAATAGGCTCAACCTAAACTTATCAGACCTCTTCTCATCACATTGTTTGTGTATAGAAATGCTCTAAATTTCACTATTAAACAAAACTATGGTTTTTACTGTTGATTTTTTTTTTACCTGCAACTTCATGTGTTTAAGTGATCTCTATTCATGTTTTTTTCCCCCGACCTCATTTCCTCCACAAAGTTGACGATTCAGCACTATGGGTCCAGGTTTTAATAATGTGTTGAGTTCTTACCCAAGTTCCAGTAATTTCAAATCTTCTTACTCGCTGTAAATGTAACTTGATTAATGCAGCCCAATATTTTGACCCTTCTGAAATGGTGACGTCTTTTAGCCAGGCAGTGTATTTTAAAAGTATAGTGTTGATCCTTTCAGTGCAGCAGTGAGGCTTAATCATTGATGGATGACAATCTTTACCAAGACACTTTATTTTTGAGTTGTGCATTAATTTGTCCACATCTTGTATCTGTTGCTAAGCAGGGAGTTTTTAGGCTGGGAACTAGGTCAACCTGGATTCTTTTACAGGGTACCAGAAAAGTCCCCATACACAGAGAAACATTTTGTTTTACACTTTTTAGCAAAACTACATGATTGCTGTTTCTTTGTATGTATG